>LVVM01004434.1:9878-43097 GCA_001882365.1 Rhizopogon vesiculosus | reverse complement strand
GAACTTCTGCTTGCCTTTAGGCTTCTCCTCCCGTAACTTGTTAGCCCGTTCAAGGTCTTCCTTCAGCCGTTGCTCTTCTGGAAGGGCACGTCTCCGCTCAATCTCTTCCCTTTCCTCTTCACGTCTGAGTTCTTCCTCTTTCTCCTTCTTGATTCTTCCAAGTTCTCGCAGTCGCCACGCCTCAAACTCACCGGCGGGGTCCAAACCGTCTGCATCATCAACATCAGGTATTATCTCCTCCTTTTCCTCTTCAGGGTTTGTGAGTATAACAATCGTAATAAATGTATAGGGACGCACTTTCCAATAGTTCTCGCCGTATGCTCTCTGCAACGAGGTCGTGACTCTGCTTCTTCCGTTCTTCAGCAGTCTCTAGTTTTCGTTTCTCTATGTCCTCGGCTTCTTGAGCGATTGCATCACGCTCAACAATCGTTACTCGACCTCGTCTGTTGGTACGGTGAATAAGTGCACCCAATCGAACATGTATTTGGAACATACTTGGGAACAAACACAGGTCGGAATAATGGTTTCGAGAGCTCTTCCTCGGATTCGCTAGACTAGAAATGACTCAGAATGACGCGTAAAAGGTACCTTGAGTTAAATGTACCTCGCTCTCCTCTTCTTCCTCTTCCTCATCTGGGGCTTCCTCCTCTTCCTCCTCCTCTTCCTCCAGGATATCTTCATCGAAAAAGTTAACAAAAATCACTCAGGTCAAAACGACGGCACGTACCGTCTTCTAGTTTAGTCCGTCCAGACTCTTCCCGTCCCGCAACAATGACCTTGCCTTCCTTCGAGATATTGACATCCTTTAGAGAAAGATTCATCGTCTTCGCCACTCTACCCTGTCCTGCCTTCACCGGGAGTGTCCCTTCCTCCTCATCCTCCTCCTCGACAATATCTTGCTCCCCAGCAATGAGCACATCTCCTTCTTCCTGGAGCTCGGGCTCCTCGTCCTCCTCGTCTGAATCCGAGGGAAATTCGGCAGCTCCCTTGGGTGCTTTGCCCTTCCAGTATCTGCCTGCCGCGCGCGTCGGCTTTACTGTGTGTTTGCGAACTTGAGTTGCAAGTACAGTTGACATGAGTGGAAGGTATTATGGACAGGCAAACAGGGACAAATAATGCTCATATCTGATCTCGGCTTTGTCGTTCGAATCCGAACTTTTTCTAACAGTCGCATGGCATGTTCGCTTGTCTGGGGAGCTCGTTACAAATGAGACGAGGTATTACCGATATACGGGCATGAGCTCAGAGCTCAGACAAGGGGATCTCCCTGAGAGCAGGTTGAAACAATACCGTATAACTCAAGTAGTGGTAGATATGTCCATGTTTTCTGACTCAACTACAGTACCAACACAAGCATCTGGAGTGGATCATAAAATTTGTGCCAGAAAAGGTTGAGTAGAGGAGAGAGAGACTACACGTGTCTCTCGACTCAACTCATCTTCACCATGAGCAGGTACCGCAAGCGAATCTGGGAGGTGTCATAAACAATGTACTAGTAGAGAGATATGAACTAATGCAGAGACGATATTCAGTGATCACGAACCTCGTTGTAATGAAGACAGGATCCGGGAGGGTTGATATCCGATGCCTTGCCTTTAGGCATGTAGACGCCCTCAAGTCCTTTGTGGTCAAGTACCATCCCCGCATCTTGCCAATCGGTAGGTTGTGTCCTCCCCACTCCTTTCGTCGCCCTAATGTAACGTATAATCAGAAAGTGGGATGTATGAAGCATTGCACTTACCGCATCTCGCTTTTCTTGCAATCTTGATCGGCATCGTAGTTTGCATTGCTCATCTCAAGGAATGGCTTTACGGCCACTTCACAGAGTAGCAACACGGCAACTTGATCACTCAAGCTATACAATAGGTTTAGTGAGATACCCTTTCACATCCAATGTATGACTCACTTGGCGAAGCAGTAATTTGCAGACTGAAATGGGATAAAGATAAGAAATGGATATTCAGGAAGTTCAATCCAAACATACTTTTGACATCATCTAGAAAACCAGCAAACTTAGGGTAGAGGACAAAAATAAAAGGGGCTAGTACTCACATCTGCAAAATAGACACCTTTACCAAACATGTAGCCTGAGTTTTATCTCAGTACGCTGTGGACATGGACAAACGGACTTCGGTCGCATACCTGTGGCGGGGGCTTCTGGAGGGGCGATTCGCAGACCCTGTTTGAGAATGCCTGAAATGAAACCATGAGTCCATGGTCTGCAGAGCGTCTCGCAAATTTTCTCACCAGCAAAGTTGGTCGTTCTAGAACCATGCCACAAGAGCATCCGATCACCGGGAGCAAGCTTATCGTACCCTTTTGCGAGATATGCAGAAGTCTCTGCCTCTCTCTCAACTCTAAACGCGTGTAAAACCGATGCCTCAAAGTGATGCGTCTCTCCATGTGTGTCCGTGATGTAGCGCGAGAGAGCCGCAAACTCTGAACTGTTTCGAGTGATAGGATTCATAGATGTAAGACCCAGCGAGCGGAAGTGAGCATCCAGCGGGTTAAGTGGCTTCCCGCTGTCGTCCACATTGATGGAGCTTGTTATGAGTTTCTGGGCGATTTCCTAGATGAATGGTGAGAAAAGGATAAGATCGAAGGTGGGCCGCATACCATGTCACCCAAAGCGTCGACGAGGCCCAGCTCCTGTAGAAACGTAAGCATGAGGCGGGTGACAGCACTGAATAAATACCCTTTTCAATAACTCCTGGCTGCTGATGACAATGGGCCTCGTGCGCCCAAATACATGAGGGATGATACTGCCGCCAATTTGCATCAGAGCGATGAATTATCATATGTCCTATTGACGCACGAATAGTATTCCGAAGTAAGCGTTTGACAGGCGGTCTGGAATCCACCCAGAGACTTCGCCATATCGCCATTCGGATGCTCAACAACTTCCGCGAGTTTCTGAATACAGTAAAATTTAGCCTATTGTCAAGGTTATCATGATGACAAGCGAACCTTTAATGCGGCGAATCCATTGAGGATAGTCGACTTGGCCAGTTTACCTAGACTGTCGTAAGTAGTTGAATTCTTACATCCAAAAGCTTACATACCGAGGGGAAGTTTATTGGCATCATAATTCATTGACGACAAGTGAGCGTCAATGAGCCTGACTCGATCAGCGTTGTGGTTGTGAGAAGCTGAGGCTACTTACTTGGAAGAGAAAATGAGGTTGCAGAATGCCTGTCAATGTACATTGATTAGCGAAGATAACAACTGATTTTTTCCAAACTACCTGCAACTCAGGCGGCAGCTTAGAATCTGGAATAGATTCTTCTTTTTGCTTGCCACTGCTGCCACTGCTTTCCACCTTGTCATCTTCCTCAAATGAACGTTCTAAATGAAATGTAAGGCCACCAGTTCATGATTTCAATTCACAAAGACGTCTACCTAGCCATGTATATTTTCCTGGTTTGTAGAAGTTTCATAAGAAGAACAACATCCAAGAAACCATACTTACCTTTTGCGGCCACCATGCCAAAGCGCTGAAGCCATGCAACGCCAGTTTTAGACTTGAACTGCTTCTTAAACTCGTTGATAGCAGAAACAACCGGCCATGGTCCCTGCTAGTAGTCAATTTCTCCTGTACAAAACAATATTATATTGGGACTAACCTTGAGTTGACTTTGACCATTCTCGCCAACGCGACCCCAGCGCGTGTAGAGGGAGCATTGGGTATCATTGCCGATGAGATGCAAAAGTTGAATGACATAGAATCTATGGATTTGGATGAGATGAAAATTTATCCATGCGCGCATTTGCTTACTTATTCTTGTTAGAGCCAACCTCAGTCTGGTTGAGCATTGCATCCCAGACACTTTCAGCATCGGAGTAGACTTTATGTGTATCTATACATTCCTGGTTATTTTCGCGTTTCAAACACTATCACGCCTAAATAACCTACAGACAAAGCCAGATATCGGGTCTACCGGCGCGGCACCTCGTTTCACCACGGTAACCTAGACATTGACAGGTGAATATCTGTACACTGCCGTGCTTCGAGTACTCACCATCTTCTTAGCTTCGCCATCAACCTTGGTATCACTGGTAGTGTTGTCGTTCTTGTCTACCTTGACCTTTTTAGAAGGGACTTCATCTTCATCGTCGTCCGCGTCCGCGCGAGCGCGCTTCGCCTTGCTTGATTTCGGTTTGGAGATTGGTGCTGCTGCAACTGCAGCAGTAGAAGCAGGTGCAACGCTTGCCTGCCTCGTGCTAGTCCTGGTGCTCCGCGCGGACGCTGGCTTAGGGACGCCTGTATTGACGGTGGAAGTGGGTTTCTTGCGAGGAGGCATTGGAAGAAGAGGGACAACGGTCGGGTTGGAACAGGGGAAGGGATAAAATAATGAACCCCTGAGTCAGGTGGTTAGCGCGTGTTGAAAACGAGGTGCTACGATTGCGCCAACCACGACTTCTGCACCGCCCTGCACTGCCCGTACAGTCAACGACTGGTCACTGAAACACACCCTCATTTACTCAACAACACCACAAAATGAAGCCTCGAGTAGTTCTGAATACATAAACATCTCATAGACCTTACCTATTGACAATGTTTGAGGCAAATGTAAAAGAGTGGAAAATGTCAAAAACGGGTGCCTGACGCGGACCGAATCATATGGTTTGGAATTTTGCCTGGGAATCTTGGCCTGGCTCACTCAGATTTCACCAAAATATTACTCACAACAAGTACAATACCACTGTAGCCACACGCACAAATATACTCCTGTCCAGATTCGAGTGTTGTAGCTGGAGTCCAATGAAGGCTGCTACCGATGAATCATAGTGATGATAAGGCCAGATTGGTTAGCTTACTAAGGAATTGCCTGGTAATCCCGACGCCCCGCCCATGTGAAAGAAGGTGATTGCCTATTTAAGACGTACCGTCGCTTTTTCATCTCCCCACGCCACCACTCTCGCGCATTAGTAAACTGTCCGGGCAAGCAATCTTCTTGAGAAAGATTTGTTGTAAGATCGCAAACGATTGGAGGATATTCCAGAGAGCGGTAACGTGCGGACTCGGTAAGTTGATAAACCGCACATTTCCGAACTTTTTTGCTGACCCTGAGCCTGGGGCTTAAAGTGCAACGTGCCCTCGGCATCTAGCGAACACCGCCCTTGCTAGATATCACATTCCATAAGTGGAAAGTAATTGTGATCACAGCGAGGTATATTTCTCCAAATGGGGTCTAAGATGTGACGAGGTGGAAGGGTAACTAACTTCCAGGTTCCGCCACCAACTGACAACAACACCATTACCGTCCAGATTATAAAGGGCACGTTAGTATGGCTTCCAAACATTCCAGCTCCCGCTCCCACTATATACGATGGTCGTTACTGACGCGCAGATTATCCAGTTCGATTTGGACTCCATAACATCTTACGGTGCGTACACGAAACCCTGTAATTGTTGTCTCTTAGAACTGACAACAACTTGCATCAGGTCCCTTGGATCATAACGGTGCTCCAACGTATGACTTTTCGTCTCCTCCCCCATTCGAGAGTCCTCTGGTCCCTCCCGATTTTCAATGGCACCGAATTGAATCGGTATCGTCGTGCATTCCTTCTCCTCCAGAGTCAGTATCCTCCTCACATGGCCCTACACCCTCAACCTCGCCTGGCATTTCCACAACGCTAGATTCAGAGCTCCCCTTCCCATCAGCATTTCCTTCCTCCGCTGCTCTCGCGAGCATGCCCATACCATTTCCACGCAGCTACTCGCGTAGCAAAGATCCTGACCACGTTCCGCGACCACGGAATGCTTTCATGCTCTTCCGTTCCGCATTCGCTGCTGCACAGAAGATCGGCACAAATATTGAGCGTGACAATCGACACATCACGCGCATCATCGCGCACTGTTGGAATCGCCTCTCTGACTCAGAGAAGCAAGTTTGGCATAATAAGGCTGCGACGGAGAAAGCCATGCATGCTATGAAGTACCCCAACTACAGGTTTCATCCTATCGTACGTGCACAAAAGCCCGCAAAACGAAAAGTTCGGAGAAACGGCACGGAAGACAAGAAACGTTGCGAGCAAGTCGCTGAACTCCTCCTTGCCGGCAAGCATGGCGAAGAACTTGAGGTCGCAGTCAAAGAAATAGATGATACTTTGAAAGCAACGGCTTCAGGATCGCCCGCAGAATCGACAAGAGGGCCGACGTCGAAAGGTCTGCGTGGATGGGAGCCTTGCGATGGTGACTCTGAGGGATGCGACATACAGCCGTTCCGCAGTCCCCTTTTGCCGCCTGCTAAGTCGATTAATCCCCTGACTTACAACTTGACGCATGTTACTCAAGTTTCTCAACCGGTGCGCAGATTTTCTTCTGATATTTGACTTCCTCTCATCGTCTTCATGTAGCTCACTACCGTCAACACCACTCCAAAAATCTATGACTATGGCGTGCAGCACTACCAAGTACACGATGTGCATCAGCCGTCGTCGAGTACTTTGCTGGAGCATCCGTTACTCCTTACTCAGCCTGACTGCTACTCTCTGTCCCAGAGTACCCGACTCTCCCCACTTCCTGTGCCATTTTATAGCGAACCCACAAACCTGTTCATGAACTATTCAGAGAAGAACGTCGGTGATGACATCTCTGCATTGTCATTCTTCCCTCCAGACCTATCCGCCCTTTCATGGGACGCCTTTTCAACGTCATGCTATGTCCCCAACACGTCTTACCCGTATACCACTTTTCCATCTTACTAAACGTTTTTCGCGTCCTTTAGTTATTACTTCACTTAGCCTTAGCCTGAGCAACGCCTTACACCCACCTAATCACTCCCGCATTCCTCTGTAGCCTTTTATTTCTTACTCTGCACACGAAATACATATCACTGTATACATATCCTACATCAAATGTAGATGCCAGAACGTTACCTTGACCAACAACAGTCCCATTCACATGATTCACTGCGCGTTTCCAGACAAAATCTCAAATGCTTTGACGCCTTCTTTGCCTAACAACGTTGCACACCCAACGATCTTCGCGCCTGCGCGGTTCATCCGCTCAACGGCCTCAGGGGATGTCACGCCTCCAGCGCCGATGATGACAATCTCGCGCATCGCCGGGTCATCTGACTGCGCAAGAAGCCGTGAAAAGGTGTACACGTTCCCCAGCGAGAGGGCGTGTATAGCTTCGCCTGCGAGGCCACCCAAACCGGGAGGCACAGCAAAATGGGACTCCGACATGTCCGCATTGGCATCTGGAGCGCGGGCCTGATCACCAAAGACAAGGCTGTTCCCGAGGGTGTTTGTGCACGTGAAGTAGGCAAATGGGTTTGTGCGTGTCCCGGAATTTGGGTGGGTGTAAGATGAGATGCATTCGATGACGTCGCGGAATTGGGTCGCTATGATGTATGGCGGGAGCTTGAGCCCGATCGTGAGCGTGGAGTCATCGTGGAAAGCCTTGGCTAATACGTCAAGGAATGGCTTGAGAGAGGGGAGGTGGTATGAAGGCGGAGGGTGGCCCTTGATGTTCGGACAGCTGGAGTTGAACTCGACAGCGATGCGAGAGCGCCATGCAGAATTTGATGTGCGGAATTGTTGTATCGTAACTAACATCTCGGAAAGCTTCTCGGCACTGGACTCCGTGATGCTGATTATGAACGGTTTGACAGATCGTCCATCTCCTAGGAACTCCCGAATCCATTCAAGATATTGACGCAATGGCACAGGGGAATATCCGTATGAATTGAGGGACGAAAGTGAGTCCTTCATGAACGCTACCTGCATAACCATTTCAGACTTATGAAAGATACTTCGAACCACGGAATCTGCGATGCGTACAGTATGAGTTTCATCCTCTTCAAAACCGTCCAAAGTAGCTGTCCTTGTGGTCACGGCGCCTGTATAAGGGCACTGGTACAGGTCATTGAGTTGTTGATAGTCTGATGCCCATGCACATGAGCAGTTCACCAGGGAAGGTGATACATCAATGCTACGAATCAAAACCATCAGGACTAGAAAAGAGCTGGATTCAACAAGTCAGCGCATATCCTGTGCAAACCATATGCTACCGCGTTATCAGCTGATTGACAAGTCAGGTGTCTATGATAAGATGTAATTCGGTGCCTCGAGAAAAGCACTTCAGATAAGATTCGGATAAGCTCTGTAACGGAAAAACAATCTCTACATGCAGACAGATCTAAGACAAAGGCTAGGATAGACCGAGGCGACAAATGCAGAGTTAGCTCCACGAAAGCTGGATATGGTCACCGGTCCGGTAATTTACCTCATACGCCGTAACAATCCCAACCTTGCTTTGTTGTTCATGAACCCCAAAGGGTGGCATGCATAAAGTGAAAATGACTTCGGGGAGATTGCACATCGATATCGGGCAACGGGATTCGATGGGAGAACTGCAGTGTATGTTCACTTAAGGATTTCTTCCCTTTCTAGTACAGACTTGTCAAGTTTAATGAGTATAGTCGTACGTGACGAAAACTGTTGTGTAGGGGTATGATGAGCGGTCACTCGTGCAGGCTTTTCCCGTATATCAGCACAACACTTGTGCGAGGATGAAAAACTCACCAGTCCTAGTCCATCCAAGACAGCCTCAACAATCCCAGCAGTGAATGAAGAACAGCTGAGTTGATTCATATCTCTAGGCACGGATATATGACGTTCGATCGGAGGATCATTGTCAATGATCATGTCTTTGAGACAAAAAGTAAGTAGTCTGATGGGATGAATATGGCAATCTCTCACATTCATCTTCATTCTCGACGCTCTTCTCTATTGCATCTGCAGGTCGACCAAAGACGGCTCTCCATACCTGGGTGTGAATGGCCATGAGAGCTGGAAGAAACCGTATTTCTCGTTTTGGGGCTTTGGACGACGACTCTGCCCGCCAGACCATGAGCTCGAGGACTCGTGTTCCGACGCGATAACCAAGGGTGTTTAATCTGCGCGATTGAATGTCGACTCACGGGGACATGGTGGAGTAGTGTGCACTCACCGCCGTTCGAGATCATTGATTCCACTTACACGTTTCTGTGTATATTGTACAACCTCGGAGAAAAGAAAAGTCAATGCGGAAGCGGAGACTTCTGATGTCCGTGTTTTATTAATGTTCCTGTCATAGATATTAGGGCGAGGACCAGGTTTTGGGGTGCCTATTGCGGTGTTGATGGATGGTGCAGAAGGTAAAGAAAAACGTGTTGAGCTCGCTGTTGGAGAAAGATGCTCTGCAGACGACAGCGATGAGCCAGAGAGTACAGAAAAGCGAGGATGAGGCTGGGAGTATTGCTGCATGGTGGTCAGAAGGACAGAGGGCACTGTGCCTGTTTAGTCCAATTGGGGCTTGACTCTGTCCTATCAGTGCCAAGTGCCAACTCGGATTCAGACGACGTGCTACTTCAAAATGGCCCTCCGAACCACGTTAGCAGAGGCGAACTACCCTCTTAATCTATCGTCAGCTCGTGTGTTACACGCATCCCCCTCCCTCCCAGATCTCTACTCTTCATCATCCCATACGACTCGCGTTCAGAAGTTGAGACGCAGCAACCCGCCTATGAACGCTGCAGCTCTGTCCTCTGTCGATTTACAACAGCATATCTACAACTCTCTCCTCGAGTCTCGCACAGCAGACGTCGCTTTGCATGTCCGTGGCACGTGGGAGGCCATCTACAAGCTGCACCGAGTAGTTCTCATACAGTCGGTTCGTCCAGCGACCGCGTATCAACTTCTTCCCAGCTGATAACCACTTGCAGGGTTTCTTCAGCTCTCTATTCACTTCTGGTTTCCTTGAGTCCTCACCCAGTCTCCTCAGCCATGTACGAGGACCTGAAGTAATTAACGTCGTCTTCGATGATCGTAACATCACTCGTGCAGGTTTGTCTTCCCATTTCCCCTATCTCACCAAGCTGATGCCTTTCAGCTTTTGAGTATGTCTCTTACACGTCAAACATAACTTTCAACTGACTCATGCAGGATATGCATCGCACGACTGTATGGCGGTGGACCACCCCTATATATCCCCTCATCACTCATCCCAAGCCCATCTCACCCACTGACAGCTTCCTTTCCTGGACCCGCTCCACCTTCAGATACACCCAAGGGACATCAAACTGCAAGCCCCAGGCTGCTGCTCTCACTCTTGGCTACGGCAGTCTATCTTTCCATTCCCTCCGTTGCATCACAGGCTCTCAACTGCATAATGAACACCATGGGACCATACACCGTTGTTCCCTACCTCAACTTTGCTACTGGTAAAGCTATCGAAGCTCCTGCTGACCCCAAATCCGAAGCAGCAGTGGGCTTGGAGCACATTGCAGAGCTAGTTGCCCCCAAGAGCCGCGCATCCAGCACATCGCGTTCTCGTCTGTCCAGTACCAAGCACGAATCTGCTGATGACTTGTCCGATAAATTACAGGATCTGGATGTGCATAAAGAGGATCCATCAGAATCTGACACAGAATCTGAGGCAGACCATGGACCGATTCTCGAACCTCACTTCCATTACGGAACGTTATCTGACAAGATTGGCGAAGCCGCGGCATGTTGGCTGGCCCGGTGGAGTGCAGATATGCTAGTCCATGAAGAGAAAGCATCTCGCTGTCGAGCCGTCCCTGTGACCCCGGTGCCCATTCCTGCGCACACTTTGTTGTCACGCAAGAGAGCCGACACGATGCCCAGTAAATCTTCACCTTCCAGCGAGCCTATTTCACCAGAACCACAAGTGATCCCCGTCATCTGGGCAAAGGGCGGTTTGAATTCGAAGTGGGTGCGAGCGCTTGTGGGTTCCGATTTGTTGTTTGTGAAAGGAGAGAAGGAGCGATACGATTTGGCTTGCACTGTCGTCGAACTTCGGAGGAGGCAGGGCATTGATGAAGAGGAAGAGAAAGATTGGGAGATATTGTATCAAAGCATTTACTATGCCAATATGGTGAAGATATCTCCCTTTAACTGCTCGTTATGGCAAACTCACAGGGGCTTACAGCTCGTGGATGATATCATTACAATATCGCAGCATATCTCCCCTACCACCGGTCGACCGTTCGTTCCGATTGCTGTTCTACAGAAAGCCCATTGGGATCAGTCGTTATTGCGATGTCAAATTACAGCAAAACCTAACACAACAACTTCTCCCACCTCCCCACCTTCGAGCCCTCAACCTCCACGAGACAAGGAGCTTGGATTGTCAGTCACGACAGCAGAGATTCTCGCTCGATTGCCAGCTCCGAATTCTTCACCGGATTACGCAGATACGCTATATTATCCCGTAGCACACGATTCGTCCGTGCGCATTGGCGATAGCAGGGGGATCGAAGGTGCTTCTATGGACCAACTCTTTGAATCACCTCCACCATTGCCCAGTTCGAGCTCGGACACCAAGACGCCCGTTCGTGCAGCAACTTCCGAAGCTACCTTCTTCGGGCTGAAGTCAGAACGCCAAACTGCTTCTGGATGTATAGCATCTGATGCTACGGGTAAAGCGCGGTGGTCACCTTACCCTCCCTGCAGGTTTGCGGTGGAGTTCTGGGATATCGACGCACTGAAGGAGAAGTCACGCTTGCACTCACAAACTATCTGGTATGCTGGAAGTTTGTTCAACGTATACGTGCAAGTTGTTCGGAAGAAGGGCGTTCAGCTTGGAGTGTATCTTCACCGACAGTCAAGTATTGATCCCATTCCCGCCCCTTCGGCCCCATTTTCAATCACTCGTGCGGAACGCACACACAACAGAGTACCATCATTACCATTTCCTGCATCACAGTCCTCGCCATCTATGCACTATTCCCCTTCCATTCACCCACCATCACGAAGTACGACGCCTAATTCTACATCACCAACGTCATCCGGCGCTGTCACCTCCTATGTCTCTTCACACAGCGCTATTCCTGCTACAGTACCTCCCGTTGCTCCGGTGCAGCCATATCGCGATCCGCGATCTTCTGTTGCAGCTTACTTCACTATCTCTTGTGCCGATTCTACCGGTTCAGCTGTCACACGATTTACGAGCGTTCCAGATGTGTTTTCAGTTAGCCAGAGCTGGGGCTGGAAGTCGAGTTCCTTGCGGGCTGAGGAATATCTCGAGGTTGGCTCCGATGGGCTACCTGCGAAGCCTACAGGCCCAGCCTCCAGGGAGAATAGCCTGCGTGTTACTATTGTCCTGGGAATCGTCTAGTCTTGGAGTTATAGACTTTGATAGGGTTTGGGTCCATTGCCATCACATCATCTATTTTGTTCTGATTATCACGATACATATGTAATCAGTTAGCAGTATCATGGAACGTTACCCTCATTCATGTATACATCCACTAATCCATGTATATCCATTGTAATTATCTTGGTCGCCTGTTGTGGCAAAGTGTCACCTCCGAGTCGCCGGCAAAGTTCGGCAAGTCTCCCACAGGGCCAAGTGACAACTGACAGGCAGCCCGACAAGCTTTTTTTCTCTAGTTTTTAGATCACTGCGACCATGTCCAAAGGCAAAGGCAAGCAAGCTGAGCCTATGGTGCTGCTGCCACCGATGCCCAATCCCTCTGCAGGCAGCGCCAACCCCTCTGCATCACTGTCTTCCCTCTGGGGGTATCTTCTCCCCGCACTAAACCACATCGTCCGCTCGCCCACAAACTCAACCGACAAAGCGCCCGTCATCGACATTTCGTACCACATGGGCATACACACAGCGACATACAACTATTTCACGATGCAGGTCGAGGCCATCGGGACCGGCAAGGAGCGCGAGAGACTCGCGCCCAGCGGCACTGATTTGTACGAACACATCAACAAGTACTACGCGGAAGTCGCGCGGGAGCTGCTTCTCGGCGCACCGGACGACGACTCAGCGCTGATCCACTACATTGTCCCGTGCTTCAGCCGCTACGCTGCCGGCGCGCACGCCGTCAACCGTCTCCTCAACTATGTGAACCGGCACTATGTGAAGCGCGCCGTGGACGAGGACAGAGGCTGGCTCACGCTGAGCGATATTTTTGATGCGGTGGCCAGGTCTATACATGACGGGGACACGAGGGAGAAGATTTCGAAGAAGCTGAAGGAGAGGCGGACGGAGGAGCTGAAGAAGTGGGGGTGGGATGAGGGGGCGACGGCGGAGCAGCTGGCCCAGGCTGAGTCGTGTGCGGAGGCGGCGAGTCCGGTCGACCGTGTCGTGCCGCTTTCTGCACTGGCGCTCCGGCGGTTCAGAACGGAATTTATGGAGCCTTTGCTGGCCGTCCCTAAATTGAAAGGAAAAAAGAAGAGGCCAGGGGCTCATGCAGGTAATGGAAACACGCGCAATTTACCCAAAGGGCGCCTTGCGAGAGCTGTAAAGGAGTTACTAGAGAAGCAAGATGCGGACGTGGAAGAAAGGAAGAAGCTCGTGGCAGAACTTGCAAATGCACTGCGTGTCATTGGAGTGCGCGATGGGCATCCTCTACGCAAGAAACTGGAGAAGTATTCAATGACTGGAGCTGTGTAAACCTGTCGCTGCAGCTTGATCTTATTTATTTGGCTCAAACAAGTGGAGTTGGCTGGTCAACGACAACAGGCGATGTGAGGTTCAAATATTCAGCGCTTCAGCACTCGTGATTAGCATGGAAGTATGTTACTACGCAGAGATGTATGTCTGGAGAGTTCATCAGGAATCTAGGACCTGGCTGACGCTACTGCCAGCCAAACCGCCTGTAGGCATGTCGAAATATGCGGTTACATTGTTCTCGCCTCCCCATGCACAAGGTCCCGGTCCGTCTTCCACAGAAATTGTGATTGTCAATTGGGACAACGTTTGTGATGGATCAGCGACGGTGAGGTTGCCCGAGTCTATCCGGTAGATGAAGGCGGCATTAGCGCTTGATTCGATGCTCATGGTACCATAAATAGCGTCGGTGAACGTGAACGAACCACCCGATGGGTCCCAGAAGACACCGAACACAGTACTGTGGTCTTCATCCAAGAGAGCGCTCACGGAGGCGTTGTTCTGGATCTCCGTCAAGCAAGTGGATGCGCGTTTGAGATTGAAGGTGGCGTAGTCGACCGCAGGGTATACAGCATAAGAGATTGGTGCGCTGAGATCCTTGTGGTGTATCCAAGCAGCGAACAAGTCGACTGTTTCTTCGCCAGTCCAAATGCCTATGCTGGACCAGTTACCTGTCCTGTTGCCCCATTCCACGGACAATTCATACGTTCCGCTGCTTCCCTGAAATTCGTACCCGACGTTGCCGTGCCACAGGGTCTGGGAGTCGGTGAAGTTTCCCCCATCAGACACCATACCATCGACAAACACATCAGGCCCGTTAAAGCGTCTCTGGTCGAGGACCGAAAATACGGGGGCTTCTGTCGTTGAGGAGATGTTGGCGATCATCACATATTGGACGTCGTCCTCGAGGAAGAACCATGTCTTTTGCCACGACAGGGACTTAGTCATGGGGTTGGTGTAGCGCATCGCTGCGACGCCAACTTCTCCGTCGCTGACACCGCCGACAAATGCTTGCTTTCCAATATACTTGGTATTCTGGCAGGTAAGGGCTGTGGCGTTATAGTCGACAGTAATACCTGGGATGAGGTTCCAATCCCAGGCAGCGGCTATATCCTCGTACTCATCGCCTTGGAGGTAAGTGTAAACAACACCATCGGCGAGGTGGAAACCAAGAAGCTGCAGGAAATCAGTGTGACGATTTTGACGGAAAAGAGAGATCTTACATTCTCCGAATTCGTGCACTCCGTATTTCGTGTTCTTGTAGAGTACATCTTGAGAGAGGTAACATAGCCAGAACCCCGAGTGACCTAAGAGTTTTGAGTAACTCCGAATATAGGGTAACAGCTCGGCGTACCATGTAATCATAGTCAAAGAACATACGGTTTCCGATCAATCCCCCCGCATTAGCACTAGTGGCATTTACCGAAAGGCTTTTTGCAAAGTTAATCAGGACGTCTGAATTCCATTCCTCGCCAAGCTCTTCGACCTTCGAGAGGTTCGTTGAGATCCCAGAAGTCGGTCTGTATCATGATTGAGTTAGTCAGACGAACTACAATAAAAAGTGAATACCGACTGATCGGCGGCTACTGGGAAGCTTATAAAGCGACCCTCTGTGCTCTAGAGAGAGAAAAAGTTCGATGAGAAATGCTAAGTAGATAACGCTGAAACTTACAAGATCCCAGTGAAGAACCTTGACATAGCCTCTCAGTTTATGTTGGAATAAAACCTTTATGCACGAACCTGTGTTTCTGTATTAAAATTGATCATCCATCGGTTTCCATCGTACAATGTCTCAAGAGCAGTTTCCGCCGTACTGCCAGCTGCGAATTGAGTTCCTGCTGCTTCGATCTCGAAATCAAGAACGTCGTTCGAGCTTTTGCGGCACCTTAAAATATGCACACGAAAATCAACTATGTGGACTTACAAGACGTCCCCGTAGTTACCGTTGTAGAGTAACCCGAGGTGCTGACCGAAGGAGCCATCTGCATGGATCTATTAAAGACAAGTGTTCAAAAACTGAGCCCATTGGGACTTTGGGTGCTTACCCCATCAGCATATATACTGATATTTTCCTGGATAACCATGGTATTATGAACTCTCCTATACGCATCCGAGACCAACGAAATGTTGAGCACGCGGAGAGCTTGATCCAGCCCGATTTTGGCCATGTCCAGGATGTTTGCCCCAGCCTCGAAGCCATATCCGTGATCGAAAGCGCCATACGCACGCAGGGAAATATTGCTGCAGTTGCCCACTTGTGTCGACGTCAACGTGTCATTGAGTAGAAGACAGGACTCAGAGACGAGACCGGGGATGAGGATGACCTAGAGGCAAAATCATGAGCCATCGTACTATTAGAAGGTAAAATAAGGTTTCAGACGTACGTTATCATACCAGTTCTGATTCCAAAAACCGGGTGTGCCACAAGGGCAGTCGCTAGTGCCTCCATTGACGAGACAGCCGACGTCTGTGAAATCATTACTGAACCAATAGTCCACGGCACTCCCAATGGCGGTCAAGAGTGATGAACTGTTGACATATTGATCGTAGCCTTGTAGTCCGCCATGCCAGGCAGCAGCCATTGTGCCTATCAGAGAAAACAAATTGTTAGCATATATCATATCAAGTGTCTCGAGCAACTCACTGATGCGAACCCAGTGATTTGCAGCTGGCCAGTTCGCCTGCCGCCCATCGCAACCAGTTGCATAATCGATTTCGGAGTCAGGCCATTTGCCATCTGCCTGAAGATCTGCGAGCCTGCAATAAATTGACTTCAGCATTGTGAAATGGTTTTTTTGCGAGAGGAACGAACCAAGTTGTTATGTTATTTGGGTTACCTGTGATACTTTCTATGATTGCGTCCAATCTCCGAGAATGGATGGTGGCAATATCTTGTAGGGTGGTTGAATCTGCTGCCCTTGAAGTGCTAGCAGGTGCACTCGTAGAAACATCTCTTCGTTTGCGTTGTTAGATGCCACTGGAGAAGGACACTGCGCTTGACTGACCTGGCTACCCTTGGAGGCTTACCGAATTGTCTCGCCTTTCCCAGATGACGGGCTATATGTTGATGGGAGGACGCGTGGCCGAAACCGTGTGATTCAGCTGCTTGCACGATATTCGCAGCACATAGCAGGGAAGTGAAGACCAATGAAAGGATGACCACCATGTGATCCACGGAGACGCGTTTTACCTCTGCTCAAGCAAATGGATGGGGTTTCTGGCAAGACGGTGACAAAAGCGAACTTCGAGTCTCGTCATTTTATAAGTACACAAATTTACGAAACGAACTTGGTGCCTGGCAAGTTGTGAAGTACTTCCATCAACCTTCCGTTATTTCGGTCGTCCAAGGTTAGCTAAGTATGACCAAATGATTGTGCATCACCTTACTTAAGGGTGTTACCTACATAGACGTTTCGGGACCACCTCGGCTTCTTCCGGTCCGTTCTGGGAAGCGCCAGCGAGTTGTTTTCAAGATGGTTCGAGACTAGGTGTTGCCTTTCGAAACTCGCAAGTCCTAGCTTCAAAGATATTGGGGCGACAACAAGGCCTGATTGTCGGAAAATAAGCTCCTTTTCAAAGGAATCCGTCAAGTCCATTTAACTCCCCAGCAGCAAATTTCATTTCCTCCAAGGATTGAGGTAAATTTCAGCTTGTTTCGCAGTCGTGGCATGCCCCGGCCCGACTTCTGCCATCATCTTCTCCCACATGGACTTGAAATACCGGCCGGTAGAATGCCATGTCAAGGTCTCGTAAGGAGTTATCAGGGAATGACGTATCCTGCTCCCTTGTCTTCTCATGTCTATGTATTGCAAGAGCCACCTGGGAGAGTAGAAGGATGGCATGAAGAATGCCGTCAACCAAAGGGTAGGGAAGACGTCATATCGCAATAGATGATACTCCGCGATCTTCCTATTGATCTTGTAAGTATTTACGGACGCGTTTGGCGATATATTTCAGAAATAGGGGTCATGCTGTGCTCGCAAAAGTGAGAACATGAATAATGCATCACCCTCAGTGAGCATGGGTATGTGGTGATCGTACCATACGACAAGATAATCCCGGTATTCTCTACAGGTCCATGCGTGCTTCTAGGTGACTGAGCATTGTTGGGAAAAATCATACGGTGGAGAGAAGCTCAGACATGAATTTGGGCGACGCCACATCATTATTATCATCATCACGTCCTGGATTATTTAATTTGACTGTGAAGAGTGGAGAGTTGAGCGAGTACTTACCTGTACGAACGGGGAGAGGGCCAACGTTGTACATAGAAAAGGGGCTTTGAAAACTCTGAGGACGCCATCAAGTTATGTGGATTGGGATACTGGCGTAATAGCAAAGTGTACGAACGCCGGTTCCAAAAAGCCTGGACGGTTCAGAAATGGATGACGTAGGTCCATAACTAGCTAACCCGTACCCTTGGCTGATGATGAGGATCATCGCTTGCCACATCTGGACGTACAAAACATTGCAGCCGCTCCATCAGCCACTCATGCGGTTTCGTTGGTGGGTTGGCGCGGTCCCTGCAACGAACGTAACTATCAACATTTTATTTGGTATCAGCACTCAGTAGTACTATTTAACTCCTGATTCGAATAGATACCTCAACTCAACACTATTAAATTTTCTGTGATATCATTGGAGGGGCATGTGGTGGCGAGGCAGGAAGATGAATAATGATGCCAGTGCGCAATTAGAATTACTTTCATGCAACCAATAGCTCTCACTTCGGGCAGGTTGTTACTCGGTGCTGGCGTTAAATACCTCGAGCGCCATTTCAGGTCCCTTCAGTCTAATTAAGCGCTTATATATTCAACGCCGAAGTCAGGTCGTATGTAACCAGAATCCAAACAACTCGTCATGAATTCATGATGATGGTTTTGACTCATCGGAGTTGCCCCCGCTCTGTCCCATGTTCAGCAACGCCTCCATATCCATCAAGTTCATATCCGGATCATGTTGGAAGAAGGAAGAGTCGAGGTTGGAAAGACCGAGGGTGGATAAATCAAAGTTGCTATCACCACCCGCGAGTTGGGAATTCCCATCTGGCTGAGAAGCAGCGAAGCTAGCGAGAACCGCACTGGGTGAAGGGGCTACATTTGCAGACGCCGCACTCTGAACTCCAAGCGAAGAATGTTGTTCGGATTGCAGAGCATTGGCATCTGGTGTTCCAAACACATGATTATCGTGGTTGTTATTATCCACTGCCGAGAGCGCGCCAAGAATCTCCATGTCAAGTACGCCTTCTTGAGGCTCTGTTGCGGCGTTTGAGGATCTGGTGTTAGGCGTGATAGGCGAGAATATGCCTTCTACCCCACCACTGTTCCCCGAGCCCGTCTCCGTTGCATCTCCGAAAAGATCTGTCATATTTGACATTTCCATGTCGATGGATTCAAGGTCGAGCTCGATAGGCTTATCTGCTGTGTTGCCTAGGGATGCATCGATTGGAGACATAGGGGCATCTTCGTCGACAGTTAGGTCAATATCAACGTGCTGTGACGAAGACGCAAACGCTGCCATGATATCCATCTCCGTTTGAGCAGAGGGCCGAGCTGATTTGGGAGCAAGGGATACCGGGGACGGTAGACTCTGGGAAAACAGGGCAGCTTCTTCCGCAGAGAGTCGAAGCGAAGATGAGGAGAGGTCGAGTTTGAGAGGGAAGGGGGGGCGATGCAGGGATGATAGGGAGATAGTAGATCCCCGGCGAGTAGGATTCATATGACCGGGTGGAGGAGAAGTTTGAGTCGGAAGGGGTGGTGGTCCCATGATGATATCTGTGTCCACTGGAGGCAAAGGAACTTTACGGGTCGTTGGAGATTCGGAAGTAGATTTCGAACGGGTACGGGTAGCGATTGCGGCACTCTCGGCCTCGCGAGCGCGGTGTTGCTCCCGAGCTAGGTCCCTTTGTAGCACCGCGATTGCTCGAAGCTGCTGGACGTTATTGAAAACGCACCTCGATGTGAAGAAGTGACCCACCAAACGTGACTCCATAGCATCATATAGTTGATCGAACTTGTCAACCTCGCGCCCAAGTGAATCTGTTAGAGAACGAGGTGGATGGGGAGCATATTTGTTAATGCCGCTGTGAAGAAGTAGTTAGTATGAGGTGATGGAAGTCGCCAAGTCACGGACAGTCTTCGAGAATCGGCATGAAATGCGTAAATCTGACCGGTTCTGATGACGGCGTTCTATCACAAGATTAAGATTAAGCAAGACTTGCACTGTTTTTCGAGAAGATATACCTTGAAGGCATCCATGAGTGCATTCATTTCGGGTTCTAGAATAGCCATAGCTTTGGGTGGAACTGGGGGAGGGGGCATCTCTGAGCTGGATGCATCTTTGGGGGGTTCCATGGACTTGAGGGTCTGTGAAGAAACACTCTTGGGCGCCTTGGAGACTTTACGTGGTCTGGGCTTGGGCGTCATTGGGGGCGGTGAAACGGTGGTGATTGCCTTGCTTGCAATTGTCGGTTGAGCTGGGATACTATCATACCCGGAATGGAAGTTTAAGCTGGCACTTCCCCCTTCCACTGGCACATAACGGAGATTACTTATACCACATCGACGGTATTCGCATCCTCGTCGTAGGACATGTCCAGCAGTACCAGTGGACACGATGCAATACACTCAACTACCATCAACGTCGACCCAGAGGTGCGTTCGCAGAAAACTGCTTGCCCGTGCTCCGTGTGTCCTAAAACATATCCAACCAGAACACTTTCCAAAGACGTTTGCGTCATATTTCATCCATTCAAATTCGCAACTTAACACCTTTTCCTATCCGTGATGCATTTGCCTCTGCTCTTGTCCAACCAGCCGAGTACTCCCAATTCACGCCTCTGGGAAACCACTCAGACGATCTCGATGTAACACTTTCTTCTCGCAAACGACCCCGGAGAATCTCTATCAACTCTCTCAATATTCTCCGAAGTACACAGGTAGATGACCATCAATCGAAATTAGAGGGTGACAACGGGAGAGGTCGCCGGAGAACTCAGTCCAGAGTCAGCTTCTCAGGCGGAGGGAGTGCAGAGGCCACAGCCTCGAGAAACGCCGTATCCCGTACGATATCAACGAGTGCTACCGCCCCCACCATCAGACCCAGAAACCGCGTGCGTACTACCTCCATGGTCTCGTCGCTCAGTGCATCGACGACCAACGCCCCGTCCTCAACTTCGATTCCCCAAGCACCTTCGACTATGACTAGTGTCTCATCTTCATCTTTATTCTTCGACTATTCACAGAGGACATTAGAGAAAGTTGTCCAATCCCGCCTGGTGGAGACATTCATTTCCGTCACTGTTCCCGATCCTCCGGATATTTCTCCATGCTCATCTCCATCACCTTCTACCACACAGAGGACTCGTGCTGAAAGCGCTCCACGTACACTTTCATCCAACTCTACAGCTTCTAATAATCACTCGGGGACCAATGTGCGCAAGGCTTCCAAAATGTCTCGTCCGAACAGTACGGAGGCCTCGAAGGCTCCATCTTTACCACGAGCGGAAGCTTCCACCTCGAACCACTCCCCCATCTCCATCAGGAAAGGTATACCGCCCGCCAAAACAAATGGTATGCCATTAACACCACGGATACTTCATAAGGCACACAAACCCTCGGCATCTGTTCCACCCACACTCACAGCGAGTCAGCTGCCATCACCCCCAGCTTCCCCGGCGTCTCCAGAACCACCTCAGCTTCGCACGGTACCGAACTACATATCTCCTATACACCAGCCCTCCACGAACCCTTCTTTCATGATTGATGCACAGTCCTCATTTGAGTTTGCTCCATGGACGGATTTGAGTGCCGACACGATCAAGATTGAGCTGTGGGCGAAGACTTATCAGCACCCTGCTGTTGGAGCTCCGCTGGACGGCAAAGGAAAACGGAAGGAGATGTCTGAAACTGATTGTGATGATCAAGGAACCGAGTGGAGCGTTCTGGAGGAATGGAATGTCACCCTTGCAGACCTTGTCCCTCTAACTCCTGAGGTATGCAGCTAAAAGCCACATCGAACATGATTTCTAATTGTTTCAATTAGTTGGAGGCTCACCTCTCACGCCTTCCGTCCAATACCCTTTTCATAACCTTTTCCACGTCTCCACAAACCTTTTATCTACACACTCGTCCAGTTTCGCCGGTACATCAACAGTCACGCTCACCTTCTCCGACTGCGTACAGCTCTGAACCTGAGACAGACATGCGGAAGTTTGGACATCCCTCCGACCAGGCTAAACCAACGCATCCTTATCGCACGAGCACGTATTCTGAACACCCTAGCAGACGCAAATCACGCAGGACAGGTGCTAGAACTGCGAGTTCGCAAGATTTACTGCAGTCAGTACTACTGCTCATGAATGTGTTATTTCCCTGAAATTGTCGTCTAGGCTCGTTACACTGCGGTCATGCATCATCGACAACGAGGCGTCGCTCGTGGATGTCATTCAGCAGATAGACATCGAATTGCACAATGATGATGTTGCAATGTTGGTACGTGCACCGTGGTGATTGGGTGGTTGTGCTGCGAACAATAATAAAATCTCAATAGAAACGCGAGGCTTCGGAGCGTGAGGCGCGTATTGCCGATCGACAATCTGAAGCGAGAGAGATCTTGGGACAGGCCTCTCGACGTGAGATCATTTCGCCTTCCGGTACTATGTATCTTGTGCTCATTCCTTTTGTAGTACGTGAAGATATTGCCTCTCGACGCAAGGCAATAACAGAGCGAAGAGAGTTGCTCGCGGGTGCTAGGTCAATTCAAGCCGGAAAACAAACAGACCTTGAGCAGACTGCTGTAGAAGTTACTGAGCACAAGTCCGTCCTTGTCCGTACTGACGTGAAGCTCACTGATTGGCATGTGTACAGGCAAAATCTTGACGCGCTTCGGAGCCGTCTTACGCCTATACGAACATCCCTCATCTCGACACTGTCAAGGATATTCCCTATTGAGCTCCTTTCTCCCTCAGAGCTGTTATTTACCATCCTCTCTGTTCCGTTACCTATTCCATTCAAGTCTACCGAACCCGCTCCACCGTTATCGCTCGCTTCCCATAAAGAGGTCACCGAAGATGCAGTAGCCACTGCGCTAGGTTTTTCTGCACAGCTTGTGCAGCTCCTTGCCATCTATATGGGCAAGGGCCTCATTTATCCTATCACTTGCATAGGGAGTCGGAGTCTTATCAGGGATAACATCTCCGCAATGGTTGGTCCAAGAATGTGAGCTCAATGTCTTGCGCATCGATGTCATCAGCTGACGATGATGAATTAGGTTCCCCCTGTTCTCTAAGGGCGTAGACACATATCGCTTCGAGTATGGTGTTTTCTTGCTCAACAAGGACATAGAAATGGTAAGCTCTGTTGCGAGTTATGGTGATCAGCAGCTGACTTCAGTGAATGCTCGCAGCTCACGGCAGATCGGGATTTACGAGCACTGGATATGCGGCACACGCTACCCAATCTGAAGAACTTGCTTCTAACACTTACCGATGGTGAATGTGCAAGTATTCGGTGAGTGAAGTCTTCGACGCCGTACCCTCGCCATTTCATCTTTTGTTCATCCAGCAGCACTCGAGTCCCTGATTCGCCCGTTTCTTCCGGCCTCGCAACGCCGGCACGGGCACCCTCGCCGCCTCCTGCACTCGTGCTCACGTTACCTGCCGACGCGGTAGAGGCCGAGGTTGCGCCTCCATCCGAGAGCGGGGCAACGACACCTACGGCAGGCGTTCCATCTAGCGATGGTAGCACCTTTTCTCGATATTCGAAAATCTCACTTGGCTTTCCGCCCTTGCCGGGGTTTTTACGCGCACGAAATACTTCTTCCATGGGTCGGGTGTCAGGAAGATCTGACCCTGAGGCTGCTGAAGGGGCGCAGGACGGGCTTGCGTCAGGGTTGTCATCTGACAGGGTGGGAGATGATGATGACGATGATGATCGGCGGACTATTCGAGGGGTGGTGATTGGGTGTGCGGAGGAGGCCAAGGCTGTTGAGGGGGAAGTGAGGGAACGGGAGTCGGTGGAAAAAAACGTGGACGATGCTTCTACAGCTGCGCCTTGTGCAATTGTTGCGGGTGCTACATAATGATCATGATGATTTTAGGGAAGTGGCCGCGGTTTGTGAGTTTCGACATATCTATGCTTGAGCAGGATCTTTTCGATGGAGCGCGATGTTTCAGAGACCTAACATGATGATCTAAGATACCGGCGGTGCGGATCATCGACGGACTGATGATCCGCTAGTTGGTGAGAAGCCCCGCTAAAGAGACCGCGGTGCGGCAAGATCTCTGGGTAGTCCTGCTCTCCAATATTCTAGCTTAGGATTGTTAGAGGTTTAAGGATCGTGAGTCATATTCTCGTGTCTGTCTTACGCCTCGTCGTGATCTCCACACAAAAAGGATTATCAGGAAATAAACATCGGATGGAATCAGTCAACACCACTAAGGTCATTTAGCTCCCAGGGGCCAGTGTCAGCTTCATTTCTTCTGAGAATCGATGTAGATTCATTTGCAGTGGCAGTTTGCCCCGCCTGCTCACGAGCATCTCTTTCATCACCATCTCCCACAACGACTTGAAATACCAGACTCCAGAGAGTGTCGTATATTGAGGTCTCACATGGAGCTGTCAGGTGCTTATGAATACTGAATACTGCCCCTTTGTCTCCTCGTCTACGTACCACCTGTGCCCATGGCGTGAATAATGACGCGAACCAAAAGATGAGAAAGACGTCATATCGCAACACATGCTCCGCGGTCATCCTGTCCATGTTGCATTCACGAATATTACTAAAATTGAGTCCTCGAAATGATAAGGCATGCTCGAGCCTCAGCCTCGATGAGCGCGGACAACCCTGTGATCTTGGGTCGCTCGTAGTCGACCCATTCCATAACAGTCTCCCGGTACCCTTTACAGGTACATGGAAGTCGGTTGGTTTCTACTTACTTAGATAGCGGAGGATTTGGTCCAGAACTTCTAGACTGATGAGAAGGAAGGTCGTGAAGTCTGACGCGTGCGGGATCGTACTATCTGGAATCTGGAATATTTAATGAGTGTGGTGATTAGAGAAGGTGTACTTACCTCTAGGACGGTAAATTTTATTTGGGATCAAACACGAAGTCATACATATGAGTATATATTATCGTAGGTAGTGGAAAAAAATTGGATGCCAGTGAATTATCTGGATTGTTTAGTTTGGGTATCGTGATTGGGGAGTCGAAACCTGTACTACGATTGTGTCAAGGCATACGTTGATGACGGTCAACGTTGCCTCAAAGGCTACTCAAGATCTTCTGCCCCTATGTAGGGCTAGGTCTCGTGACTAATAACCGGAAGAACTTCCTAAACTTGGACGCTGACTTCCTCCTCGCATATATTATATATATTTCTCTAACAGTACTAGTGTCAATCCCTAGTACTACCACCTCAATATTATTCCAGAGGTAGGTTCGCAGGGACCGCACGTATATCATCCATCCAAATACTCATCCTATCCGAGTCGCTACCACCTTTTCCTACCCGTGATAAATTTGATTCTGCTCTTACCTAAACTAGTGGAGGGACGAGGATCTGCCAATTCAGCGTCTCTGGGTAACACCTTCTTGCAAATGGGTGCGAAGGATCTCCCTGAATATCCTCCGAAATTCACATTAGTAAAGTTCGTCTATTGAAGTAGAACTTCGTCCAAGAATTCAGTTCAGCGTCCGTTAAGTTCGGGAGCGCGGGGCTCACACCCAGGGGTAACGCCATCGCTATATCAACAAGTGCCACCGACTCTACCATCAAAATTACATAGAAAGAGCCCGTGGGTCTCCGTTGTCTACAACCAATATTTACGTGTCCCCCGCCTCGAATCCACAGGCGCCTTTTATATTTCATCTTCGACTATTCAATTACATATTGTTACAGATTATGGACTTCTCGATGCCCATGTGGCATGTGGCATACAGAGAACTGGCGGAACACCACTCGACGGCAAATGAAAACAGAATCGGAGGCTTCGGTTACCAGTAACTGGCTCTTGCAATCCCAAAGCCGGATGGAGTGTTCTAGATCAATGGAATGTCATGCTGCAGATCTTGTCTCTCCAACTCAGACCCCTCAGATACGTGGCTCAACTCACATTGAACTTATTTATTTCCAAGTGTTCGACCAGTTCGAGTTGGAGGCTCACCTCTCGCACCTCCCGTTCAATAGCGTCTTCCACATAAACTTCCTACCTATTCTCCTCCGACCCAGAGACAGAAATTCGGAAGGTCGGTACCTCGCAGACCTGGTTACACAACGCGGATGCATTGTGACCATCGTAGCAGACCGTGGAGAACTACGAATTCGCAAGGATTACTACTTCTGATGGGTATGTTCTTTCCGACATTATTTTATCCTGCAGGTCATGGCATTTGGTGGATGTGATTCGGCAAATAGACATACTTCGTGATATTGCGACATCGGTACGTGCATCGTGGTGATCGGGATGTTATGCCGCGACACAAATGAAATGAAATGTCAATAGAAACATGAGGCTTCGGAACGTGAGACTAGTATCTCCGCCAGACAATCGACAATCTGAAGCAAAAAAGAGATCTCGGAACGGGCTTCTCGTTGTGAGATTCTTAGCGTTCGCCGTCGCTTTCCGGTACGACGTGCATATGCTCATTCCTTTTATAGTGCGTGAAGAGAAGAGAGACCGGCTACCGGGTGAATGACAGCCGCGTGCAGTGGAAGTTGCTTACTGAGCATAAGCACTTTCTGTACTGACAGGAAGTGGAAGCTAATTGCATAGTATTGCATAGTAGGCAAAGTTTCGACGCGCTTCGGAGTCGTCTTGCAGCTATAGCCTGGGCCCTATACGAACCTCATTTCGAAATTGTCAAGGATATTCACCATCAATCTCCTTGAGCTGTTATTCGACATCCTCTCGGTTCCGCTATTCATTTCATTTAAGGCTACGTGCTTCTCGCAAAGAAGCAACTGAAGATGCAGCAGTCACTAGCTTTGCAGCACAAGCTGCATTTTGCTATAGACATAATTGCTGCTCACTGCATTGTGCTTGCATCCGACTTGGACAGTCCAAAGGGTGAGCACGATACGCAC
Source organism: Rhizopogon vesiculosus (assembly GCA_001882365.1). NCBI lineage: Eukaryota > Fungi > Basidiomycota > Agaricomycetes > Boletales > Rhizopogonaceae > Rhizopogon > Rhizopogon vesiculosus. Next base: position 16,589 of record LVVM01004434.1, on the reverse strand, counting down.
GAGTGGCCTGCAGATGGCAGGCAGCCATACTGGTAAAGGTCGAGGCCCACTAACGACAAGCGCTGACGGCGGTACCTTCTCTCGGTATTCGACAACATCAATTGACTTTTCGCCCCTGCCGGGATTTTTTAGGTTCGTAGGATGCTTCTCTGAGCCATGGATCAGTAAAATTGAACCCTGAAACCACTGAAGAAGCGCTGGATGGGGTCGGCCCGTCAGGGTTATCGCTGATCTGAGAGAGCGGGGAGGATGGGGTGGGGGCACAGAACTTAAAGTTGTTTCAAGTGGAGAACAGTGTGGACGAGTGCTACATAATATTCATGGAAGCGATGCTGTTTGTGATTGCAGCTTGTACGGCTTTCAGTGAAGCGAAAAGATGTAACAGAATCGGCGACGTGGCTCGGGGTCTGGACCCGATAGTTGGTTGACGAGAACTGCCCGCGAAGGAGACGCGGCAAGCACGTTTGAAGCTGGTGAAAATAGTAGTAAGACGGAGTAATAACCGCTGCCGCCACATTGAGATAACGTTGTGTCTATTAGCAAGAGGATGGCATGGTTTGATGGGCTTCCGATCGTCGCAAGGGTCGAGTGATTTAAGGTGTTATGGAAGATTAGTTTGTGGGTGCTAGTAACACAAAAATTTATTGAATGCGTCTCGGGGGATGATCAACTGCTAGTCTAGCAATTTTAGAAAAATTCAAGATTCAAGAATGGTGAATGGCATAAGGCATATTTGTATGAAGGATCGGCCATTACGTTAAGAGCGCCTTTACCCTGGTCTTCTGGCGGACTTTGAAAAACGGGGTCCTTCCGTGATTTTTGCATTTGCTTCACCCACGCCGGCTAGCAAAGTGCCTTAAATACGCTGCTCATAACTACTACCAGCCCCAACAGTTCTCCCTTCAAGTTTTCTGACTTAGAAAATCTGGAGAATTGAAAAAGGTCTGTAGCTTGTCCTTCTCGACGCCCATCGTTTGCCTTCTCACTTTTCTTATTTTCTTCTGCAGCCCGCTAAGCTGCTTTGTACCATCAACAATATAGACGGGCTCAAAATTGGCTTGCAGGTTGGTATTTGCAATCCACTCTACTCCACCCTGACTCAATCTTTTTCCGACTTCAGGACCTTTGTGTGCGACTAGGCTTACTTTACTAATCTCTTGTCTGTTAAACGCAAATCTGTTTTCTGTCGCTCACCTCGGAAGAATCGCCGCTGTCTACCTTTTTGCTCTTTCCAATGATTACCGCTGAAAACTCTAATGCTTCCACCGATAATCGTTCCTCGGACACGAGAAAGCAAAGTCCTCCTGCTTTCCTCGATCTCGCAGACTCGGTCAGTCTTTTTTCCTTTTTTCCTCCGTTTCGCTTTTTATGTTCCCTTAGGCTGCGAGACTGGGTACTAATATGCCTGACATGTCGGCTGTGAGTCTTCTTCATACCTATGTCGCCTTACTTTTTCACTTGTAATTGACGTTCCACCCTAAAGCGCGTCGAGCTAAAGCGCTTGGAGCATGAGCGTCAAAGGTTGCTGCAACGCAAAATGTTCGAGGATCAAATGCGCGCGCTTGAACAACAGCAAGCTCAGGAACTGCTGCGCATTCCTTATGACCCGTCTGCTTCCGCTCATCTCGCAGTCTCGGCGCCCACCACTCCTCCAAGGGTTAACGCAGCATTGAATAGCGACAATCTTGTTCGGGCCGCCCTCTCCCACTCTTCTTTGGATGTAGAGTCTCTTTCCAAGGCAGTTGGTTCTGCGGTTGCGGATAAGAGAAAGTCGGTCACATATGCTCCTTCCGTCCACAGATCTCCGGAGCTCGGCTCCGGTCATGGAACGAATGGTCACTATGCAAGACCTGCTGGAGCTAAAAGTATGCCTGCTAGCCGTCGCACTTCAGCCAGCAGTCACGACGAAGAACTTGCCGGTCACTTGCAAGGCCTCTCCTTAGTTGGAGAGCGTCCATCTCGGGCGACACCTAGTCCAGCTCATTCCGTCTTGACTCGTGGGAGATACAGTGATGAAGAACGCACTCGTAGTCAGTATAATGTGGGAATGATGCTCGACGAGCAATTGGATCAGGAAATGCACAGTGAGTGACATCGTCTGTGTTTCTTCGCTTTACTCATGGTTCCTAGATGCGATGAGGAATCTCCCGACTTCCGACGAGGACAAGTTTGCATCCTATGCTAACAGGGTACTTCACTTGCATTCTATGTGATTCTAAGCTAACCTCAAACCGGAAGATTACTACTTCGTCTGCTGCTTTGGACCTCGCCCATCGCTCTCAGACGTCGCCCCGCAACTCGTTCTCCGCGAGGGGCGACAAGCACTCTGAGTGGCCACAATTCTCCAACAACCAACGCGGCCCTGATGGTTTAAGTTCCCGCAATGATCGTCGCACTGTCACCAACCCGACCCTGACCCTGACGTCTTCGCCAGTCGCTTTGTCCGCTGCTCGTGGAGGCGGTGCATCGACTCCTCATGCAGGTCAACATTCGCAAGCGTCGCTCGGTTCGGGACAAGCACCTGTATCTAGGCGCGGTTCTCCTTCTGCTATGAGCGCGACGCGCTCTGTACCAGCCACGCCTTTAACTATGGCGAATGGCGGCAGTGGGCATCTGTTGCAGACTCCGGGTACTCCTCTTACTCCTGATTCTCAGGCATTGAGCGGGCGACTTTCTTCGCAAGGGAGCTACTCTTTGGTCGAGGACTCTAGCAAGAGCGAAATTCAGCCGTCCCTATCTCGTATGTCATCTGGCCAGTTCGATAATGGCTCTATAGGCTATGATCAATACGAAGTTGATGGTGCTTATGGGCTCAACGGTCAAATGGATGGACGGTTCAGCTCCTATGATGTCGATTCGAGCACCCGCTCTAGTCAAGGTACCAATGGTGCGAGTGGCTCGACCGCTCTTTACCACCACAATGGCACGCGATACGGTCTGCATCTCGGTCGTGGTAATGGCGCTGATGGAAAAATGAATGGTTTACATGGTCCCAAGCACAAGAGAGGTGACATGGATTGTGAGGCTATTTATTTTCTTCAACTAGTTATGATTTACTTACCTTGACGATCAGTGAACCGCTTCACTGGCACCCGCCTCGAGGATCTTCAAGGCGAGATACCCACACTTTGTAAGGACCAGCATGGCTGTCGCTACCTCCAGAAGAAGCTTGAGGAAGGTGTTCCTGAGCATCGCGACATGATCTTCCGTGAAACGTTCGGTCACTTTGCTGAGCTGATGACCGACCCGTTCGGCAATTACCTATGCCAAAAACTTCTCGAGTTCTCCACGGATGAGCAGCGCAACGTTATTTGCGAGTCTGTCGCTCAGGATCTTGTTACCATCTCGTTGAACATGCACGGTACGCGGGCTGTACAGAAGATGATTGACTTCTTGTCCACTAGACGCCAGGCAAGTCGCTTTCAGCGGATTTTCATCTTCCACACTTACCGTAGAACGCAGACTGATCATAGATACAACACTCAGATTCATTCCATTATTCTTGCGCTCAGCCTTCATGTTGTAGTGCTCATCAAGGACCTCAACGGAAACCACGTCATTCAAAAATGTCTCAACAAGCTTGCACCGGAAGACAACCAGGTGAAGCGTGTCGTAGCTTTACATGTGTTACTAGACTAATATTCTTCCGATAGTTCATTTACAACGCAGTGGCAGCCAACTGCGTCGAGGTCGCTACCCATCGTCACGGGTGCTGTGTCTTGCAGCGCTGTATCGACCATGCCTCGGACCACCAGCGTGTCCAGCTTGTCAACGAAATCACTTACAACGCGTTGACCCTCGTTCAAGACCCTTACGGCAACTATGTCTGTGCCCCCGTTGCTAACCCGTTGTCGGACCGTGCACTGACAGCTGTCTTTCAGGTTGTCCAATATATCCTGGATCTTAACGACAGTCGTTTTAGCGATGCCGTCATTCGTCAGTTCACAGGCAATGTGTGCGCCCTCTCTGTTCAGAAGTTCAGCTCCAATGTCATTGAAAAAGTGGGTACCATCTCACCAGGGTCTATTCATGATTCTCACGCGTGTTGCTAGTGCATCCGTGTCGCAGAACACAGTACTAGAAAAATATTGATCGAAGAACTACTTAATCGTTCTCGTTTGGAGAAACTCCTTCGCGACTCGTATGGCAACTATTGTGTGCAGGTAATGTCTTTCTTTTGCACATTTTTATTTTATTTAAGCTAGACATTGTTGTAGACTGCGCTTGACTATGCGGACCCTGCTCAGCGTATGCTTCTCGTGGAAGGCATTCGGCCCGTCCTTCCCTTGATTCGCAACACTCCTTACGGCAAGCGGATTCAAAACAAATTACAGCGGGAACAGGCCAACGCTGAGAACTTCGGTTATCACGCTCCACAGGGCATGATGCCCATGGGCAACCCTGGTCATCATGGTCACGGACATCACTCGGCAGGCGTTCGGCACACCCCTCAAGCAATGCACCCTACTGGTGGCATGGCTGATATGTATGGAGCTCAGGGCGGCCTTTATGGTATCCAAGGCCAAGGCTCCTACGGTCACTCACACCTTGGTCCCCAAATCCACGGTCTTCAGGCGCGCTCGATTGATGGATACGTTTTACAAGGGAATTCCCCTCACAATCCGAGCCCTCCCCATTCCCATGCCACTGGCTATACTGGTGTGGCTGGGTATGCTAACGTGAGCCCTTTTGGCACCGCCGGTATTGCTGGGTCATTGAATGACCCTTATCAGAGCTACGGTTATGGTGGCATGTAGAGCGGGTACATTGCACGCCACTTTGGACTTCTGCTCGTTCGTTCTTCGCGCACTCGCGCCGTCGCTCTTTAATGGTTTCGATGTATATTCTATGTCCTTGCGTTCGACGCTCGATACCTCACATGCACGCTCGCTCGGCTCGATCCCGCGATCTTTCCTGGAGATTATTTCATCATGAGCATGGGTCGACTTATATCATACCACCGCGCATTTGTACTTCCGCACCGGCATATTCCAACCCCCTACCCATTGCTATTAGTTGCTTTCTGATATATCTTTTTTTCTTCCTTATCTGCCACACCCCATTTGTATAGCCCTAATCTTCCCCCCCGTCATCTAAAGCAATGTCTGTTTAATGGTATAACCGCGCAGCACTACCTTCTGTACTTATTGTCCAATCTACGACGTCGTTGCTTTTTGGGTCTTACATGCATGATGATATGGATAGTGAAATTGCGATGTGAAACATGGTAATCATTCGGATTCACAGCAGGTCAAGCTTTGAGTAGTCAAGACTTGACTGATTGGTGATGTGGATGCAGTGATGTATTAAAACCAGTTGGAGATGATCAGCCAGTGTAAGAAATGGTGACGAAATCACTCCGATTCACTGGACGAGAAGTCAAGCTTTTGAGTAACCAACCAACGTAAATGCAGCGATGCTGAAGTGAAACAAGACAGATGTCTCATTCCTGTGTTCTACAACATATGGGGGGCTGTGTCGTTTCAGTAGTGAGGCGATGCTTCCGGTTGGGTGCATTTCATGCTAGTCTTGTTGGCATATTATCATATTGACATACAAGACGACCGAATGATGAAGAAGCGTGACGAGGAGAAAATGATGATATCAAAATGCAGATGCGCGACAGTACACTTTGTTCACCGGTTCTGCACGTTCAAAGGTGAGAAAGGTCGTCGCGGGGGCAGGAAAACGCCATGTGGAACGCACCTTGACGAAACCGATGGCAGCCGACTTTTCGCGGAAGCATTGACGGCACAGGTCGAGGCCGTATTTGCGGATGAGACCAGCCTGGTGCGCGCAGAGGCGGCTGGATGTGCCGGGTGTTTAGCTCACGGCTGCGGGCTGCGTGCGACGGGGCACTCACCACTGGCGGCTACCCTTTCCATACTTTCTGGGGCGGGAGAACCAAACGGCGTCGTGGGTCATTTTGGGCTTTTTACTTGAGGCTGCGATGAAGAGTCAGGTTGGACTGCACAGCGAGAAGAAGGGTCTTGGGCTGTTTTTTTTGCTCACCTTGCCGGGGCTGTTGCTTGCGATGAAGGCCTTGCTCTTGCTACGTACGAGGAATCTGCGATATGGCAGAGTTGCCGTGTTTGGAAAACTGTATAGTGGCTGCAATAAGGTTCGGCATTTCGCGGGCGTTTACTTTTGGGATCGGTCGGCGCCACTTGAGGTTTTAAGTAAGCGCTGTGGTATCGCCCGCCTAGCTCAATCGGATAGAGCGTCAGACTCTTAATGTGCTAGGCGATCTGAAGGCTGCGAGTTCGACCCTCGCGGTGGGCTAGATTTTTTGTACCATGTGCATCAGGAACTCGCGGAATGTGAATCTGAAATTGACCTGTGCAAGTGGACTCGGATCTGTGATAGGCTGTGTCGGGCTGAAATCCGTCACAGTTGGCCCCTGGTCGCTGGGTCGAGCAACACACTGTCCTCCTTCCATTAGTCTGCCAAGGGCGACTATGTAATGTCGTCAGCATCGCTGCGCATGTACAGAGGCATACAGCTAGCCTTGAATACATTCATCAATCAAGCGTACCTGCCTCCTGCGTTGCCTCTTGCTGTTAGCTTAAGAGAGAACGGAACGGGTGTTGGCTCCCGATCGGTACCGCGATGGTTGACTATTTCCCGGACTTTATTGCTCGCCAAACTGTTGCAGTACGTACTCTACCTCACTGGCACCCTCTTTGCTCACTTACATTACAGTATACTGGA
>LVVM01004407.1:34323-49261 GCA_001882365.1 Rhizopogon vesiculosus | reverse complement strand
AAGCCTACTCCTCCTTCACTTAGCCAAAATTGAAGATTCTGAGTAGGCTATTTTAATATTATAGTACATGCCCACAGAATTGCGGAACGGATTTCGCTACATCCAATCTGAAGCAGAGTTACAAGTCAAAAGGACATGTTTTGACCTAAATTCACGTGATGAACTGGTGTATGAACGAGGCCTATCTTACCTTTTTTGTATTACGTGTTTCGTAACCTTTGTTGTTGTCAGCAAGTTATCGCAACGACGAAGTGAATATAAGTTCGGAGGAATGAGTAAATCGCGAACCATGTGTGAGTGAATAATCTACGGAAGACAGTTATGCTTTCATACTAATGTAAAGAGGATGAAGAAAGGGAGAGGCTCGTCAAAGCGGTACAAAGGGAATCCCAGCGCCCATCGATCGTCAGAGAGTGGCATTCCTGTCAGGCCAATCACGTATTGATTATTGCAAGTGTAGCTTTATTTTCTCTATACATGAAGCTCGAAGCGCCGTATTTTAATAGACAATTATAACAATCCGGTTCCTTGGGCTGTTCTCGACAAGAAAATAAAAGACGAGAAGGGGCAGTAGTGTCTGTCGGAGGAGACGAGGGTGGGGATGCCACACGATGCCACCAGATAAATGAAGAAATAAGTAAGAAAACAAAGAGCGTCAGAGGTCACGAGTTGCGAGAGGGCATGGAAAGAGGGTGGAGTGCCGTAAGGTTGTACAAGGTATACGTATTACGTGGTGCATGGAGGTGTGGGAAGTCCTGTTGGTTTTCAGTTGCTGCAGATAGTTGGAAGAGGAAAAGGAGGTCAATTAAATATACAGAATCCACGAAAAGAGTAGGGGAGTGCTGGAAAGCTGCGAGGAAGTGTGAAGCCGCGGTCTCTATCAGAGAGTCCGAGGACGGTGGTGCTGCAGGGGGATGTAGAAAATCGGAAAGCTACAAGAAACTTTGATCTTGGAGAGGGATGTATGCACGAAAGTACCCGTCGCATCTTCATCGAAATGTCCATCTCAGCCAGATATGAATCACACACCACACCCAACGTCTAATATCTTGCGGAAAGCCTGAAACAATGCCGGAACAACAAACGGAGACCTACACTCCTTCTCCACCTCTTCGAGGGTACGCTCGGCGCGAAGACGTTGTATATTTTCCTGTTGTAACTCAATTTCAACCAGCATCAGTTGCGCCTGAAGATCTACAGGAAACGACACAATCAGCCACACGTATATGGAAAAAGTGGTATACGAGACCATTCAGCGAGGGTGTTGTTTCTTCGATCTTCGGCTGAAGGGGTTGCAAAGAGACGCCACAGCGAGCAAGCTCTTCCAATATGCCTTTCTCATGATTGTGCAAGGTGGCCAGTTTGCCACGAACCTTCGACAGTCCGGCTGTCAGCCTGTCGATAGCTTCTCGATCCCATGGGTAACGTGGGCGAGTGGGGACGGGGCTATTGTTGATGTCGGAGAATCCTGAGGAGTGTTTGCTGTGGGTGCCAAGTGGAGATAGAGGGATGCGTAATTCTCGATGGGTGGTTGAGAGCGGCACCGATGTTGTCAAGGGTTTGAACTGAGGTAACTTATACCCTGCTTGTGACGTTGTGTCGTCTCTAGTAGCAGAGTCACCAAGAGTATTTATTTCTTCAGATGTGCCACCCCGCATAGGGGAGTGCTGTTCCATTCGAATTCTCTTCTGTAAAGGAGCCGAGGGACCCTCCTCACTACCCTCGGACCCGAAAAGTCTTCGCTCATCGATAGACTTCAAAACATTGATTTACAGGAATCTCGAAAAATAAAACAGTACTCACATTTTTTCGCACTCTCTTTCCTTCTGTCGCAGGAAATGGTCGCTGCAAATAATATGGATGCCCTGTCGTATGGGAGGGTGAAAAACGTTCTGCATGCGAGTTCATTCCTTCTGTCGGAGGTAGTTCTATTGTATGTCTTGGACCAAGTGGTGACTGAGTAGGTCCAAGCATTCCCGATGAATAATCGCCCTGCCGTCTAAGATAAACAGTTAATAGACGACGCGTTTGGTATAATGCGTCGTCCTGACCTAGACAAAGTCACCGATTCACTTGACAAAGTGTGGATCGCCTGAACTTCATTCGTACCGAATTCGGTGGAGATGCTTACATAGAGAGCTCGTGTTTGACTGCGTTCAGTTCTGGACTTCCTTGGGCAATGTCCTGCCATCGGGGATATAAAGTGCCCTGGTAACGAATCACCGTGCGTCGGTCGCATTGCAAGGTAAAATGCTTTGGACATACCCTGATTAAAGGGACTGACGCATTGTAGTTGTGCCACAAGAGGAAAAATGTGGCACCTTCTTGACGGATATTTTCGCCTTTTGGACGATGTGCTCTGAGAGTAACGAGATCTGCCAGAAGGATGCGAACGGCGTCGAATTGACTCGTCGTCCTAGATACCATCTGCTTTCCCTTCATTCCGCCATACTTGAGGGTAACTTCGAGAGTCTCGCTGGCTTTCAAGTTGTTCATGTAGGAGATGATAATGTAATTGTACAATGTGCATTGCCGAGTTTGAAGGTAGGTAATATAACTGTGGCTGTGCGCTACTGGCCTTTCGTCATAGCTACAGTCAGCTTAGCGCTAGTTGATCATCTTATCAGTTCCGCGAACGCTCAAAAACTTGCGGTAGACGTAGATCGCACACGACAACGAACAACCTTAGACAATCGGTACAAGATATGACTTTTGACAATATTGAAATGGCTCAAGATGTATGAACTGTAAGATTACAACATGATAGCACACCTTGAATTCTTTCTCCCCTGCGATCCTCTCCTATCAGAAGCTAGTAACCCACGCCAGCAAGGTATGCACCAAGATCTCTAACAACAATGCCTGCATCTTGAGCTGTCTGAGGTAGAATGTACGTAGCAACAAGGATAGCTTGTTTCGTTTGCGCTAGCACAGCGCCATCGCCCTAATCACCGTAAGCAGGCATTACTCAAAGACATAGTAGAGACCAACCCCTTTCTTGCCCTGTACAATAATCAGGCTCGGATCATCTCCGTAGCTATCAGACGACACAAAGAAGTATTTCTGATTAGCGATACGGAAGCCAGAAGACTGAAGTGAAGCTTTGTTCGTGAACGCATTCGTAATTGCCTTCTGCTCTTCCGGTGAGATCTATCGGAAGGTGCCATCAGTACTGCACAGATGCATAAAACCCAATAACCTACCACAATTTTTGCAGATTTGGCCCACACACCTCCAGCTTTACCTAGGATGGCAGCCTGATCCACCCTCCCAGTACCAACAAGGTTGGTGTCAACGTATGCTGTAGACGCATGAAATCAACAATGTGCTCGGCGATGCCCCGGCTCACCTTGCCAAGACATGTTTATGAGGAGCTTAGATCGAGAGACTGCGGAAAAGGTCGCGCAAGCTGAAACTGAGAGAGAAATGCGGTACGGAGATCGCCATGATATCGGTGGAAAGTGGCAAAGCTGTGCCACATCAAGTCCAGCGGAGCTTACCTAAGTGGGTGGAGCAGCGACCACATGGACCTTTAACTTGAATGCAAAGTCTCCAGAGTCCAAACTGCAACGAACAGAAATTCCAGCGCATGATGCGACACGAGACATTTTGGATCCCGCTATCCTTTTCACTATTGGCGCTGCTGCCTAACTGAGTAGGACACCAGAGGCTCAGAGCGATTGCCGAAAGGACGGTGTGGAAGCATAGACTATATTTACGTCAGGTGGCAATAAACTTCGACAGAAGGCCAATTCGCAACCACTCGTTCGTCATTGGGTGAACAAGCGGCTGCGAAGGCAGCTTTTGGTCTGACTAGATCTCTTATCCAACAGTACAGTGACCCGGGATTAAACTTTGTAGCAAGTAAGAGTTCCTCTCTTTTTTCTTATCGATTTGATGGTCAGGACTGCTCCCCAAGCAGGAGTCGAGAATGCTCTTGGTAAGTTGGAAGCTGTAGTGGACGTAGATTCACGTGGTGCAAGCTTTTTCTCCGAGCCAATGCTTAACTATGTGTAAGAGTTGGAGGCAAGAGGCCTTGATAGCGAGGATGGCGAACATTGACCTATAGTATTCTAAGGTACTGGTACTTACTAGTGAATGCAATGCGACGTAGGTAAGCAGTATGGGTTCGTAGGAAACAGGCAGAACTTGAGAAGAGTAAGAGAATAACAGGACCAGGACCAGGACTAGGACCAGGACAGATCAAAGGTTTATATCAGAAGCGTCTCAAATGAACATCCGCATCGCACCGGGGCTCCCTTGTGGTCAATAATGATCACATTTTCTGTCTGCAGCCTGAACCAGGATTGGTCATTGGGAGGAAGGGTGAAGAAGAAACACAGCAAAGGCCCCTCGCAGATCTCATACTCGGTATTGAGTCGAGCCAGTCCGCTCACGCTGTAATTCACTATCCCAAGGCAATAAATTTCTGCCTTTGGTACCCACTGGCGGCATTTAACTTGTACAGTGAGATCTTGGGGCTTTGACCATCGGAGGTAAGAGCCCGGAGTCCAGGCATGAATGGTGACCTCTTGTTTCGTGCGGCCAAATGCAGCGGAAAGAAGCGGCAGCTTCATCTGCAGCCCGTGTCTTGTCATTGCAAACGTATGGTCGCCACGGAGATGGACAGGCGTTTGTCCGACTTTACCCTCCAACTTCCCCATGTCAAGAGTCCTGCGCAATGCTATGAAGCTGTTCACATCAAGAGCATCATAGCCTTTTGGCGAGCTGGGTATTGCGCAGGAATACGGGGACCATGGACCTGCCCATGCGAAGACATCCCAACTCTTGCATTGTTGCAAGATTATCTCCATCAACCGGAACCAGGATCGCTGGCCCTCCCCATATGTTATTGGCATGCTGACATCAAATATGCCAATGAGGCAGTACGCCATATCCTCGATACGCGTGGTGGTCCTCCTTGACGCCCACCTCAACCTCTGTTGAACGCGGAAGACACCAGGCGAGAATCCAGTGAGATCGTATTCCTGAATCTCCGTCAAGCTGGTGATGGAAGCTAGGATATCTGCATGAGAAGAGGTAATCGGCATGGATCCTTCGACTCCAGGTGTAGGGACATTAGGGTGTTTGTCGTCACGATTGTCGCTGAGGGGCTCCCAATTTCGTCCGTAGAACTTCATCTTCTCCGGTGCAAGGAGTTCCTGTAGCGTCCACCCCCTGGTGAACCAAGGCTCCTGTGCGAAGTCTGCCACGCTCGAAGAGGATGCAAGATATGCAATACAGATAGCAGCGGTGCGGTACCAATTGAACATCGCCTGAATAGCTTCATCAAGCTCTGCACTGCTCTCCTTATTGATGCAGCACGTATCCGACCAAGCTAACTCGCAGTCGTACTCTCTCGCCCTTTCGCAGAACTTGGTCAATTTCTGATATCCGGCGAGATTCTTTGACCTTTCTTTAAGTGAATCGGACATATCCTGAAATGTGGGTTCTCCGGTACCAAGCCAGCGGTGAGAGAACGCGGCGAAATTGACTTTGTATCGAAGCACTTTGCGGAGGGCTTCCTCTCTCGACCAGTATCCTGAAAATTTCTTTACGTCCTCTTCCGTGATCGCCTCGACCACATGCTTGTACATGTTGAACACGTCATTTCGGTCCACAAGCCTCATCTCAGGCACATAGATCAAGTGAGCGGGCATATCACTGAACACGTAAGACGAGAACGCATTCATGATGCCTTCAATGACTGTGCTATTTCCCGACGACGACTGGAGGATACGCGCAAAGCAAGTTTAGCTTGGCGTTATCCGGCATATTTGATTGACATACCGCCATTTAACCGATATCAGAGTATCTTGAATTATAAATTCACTGGTAGATGCTCCTGGATGAACGTACTGCCCTGCTGAACAGGTTCGTTTGGATACAAGATGCTTTCTAAAGGAGCAGAAAGGCTGATTGGACGTGATCACCAACGCCTGTCAAAGATGGCAAAGGAAATGAGACAATAATAACCACACCCGTAAGCACTGCGGATGAGGACTCCACTGTCCTGCGATAAGAACTTTGTGCAGCACGAGATGGAGGCAAGAAGTAAATGAGCAATGGGAGATGGAACGTACGAATTTATACGTTTGAGATGGGGTTCCCTCGCTGAGCATGGACGGAGGCGGCGTGTTTGTCTGACCTCATGGATGCATGTTTGAAACACAGCAAATCAGACCACAGTTTGATGCGGATATGAACGAGATCCCAGCAGATCCCACACTGCCCTTCAGGACAATGCTTAATGGACTCAAGCCCAACTCAACCTTCAGGACGCAGAACTAACTAGTGGAGATTTGAAAGGATAAAATCTCGCCGAGACAGTCAATAGTGGTGCGCACCATCCTCTACCGAGGTCAAAGCTTTCTCAGAAGTTCAAGAGAGTAGTCATCGTCCTACCGAGCAATTCGACGAGACACTTATGGCGCTGGATGTGAATGGTCACAACGAGGATATAGTCAAGACTGCATAAGATGTCCATTACGATGCTATCACTTGGTAAAGGACCGGATAATTTTGGCGGAAATATGCAAAAAGAAGATGGATCCAATGAATGCCAACGAGAGGATGAGGACAACATATGGGTCTCTGACAGTGGAAACAAAATCAGTGGATACTACGCTGCCCTGAAAGTGACACGTACACTCGCAGTCCTGGTGAATCGTCAGTGTAGAGCTTCAGCATCGTCCCCGACGAGCCGCCAGCGCCTGCTGCACGTGTGGAGTTCGGTTTTACCTGAGTGTTTGCGGCTCTCCGCCTTTGACAAGTTTCAGTCAATAGTTTACAACCCACGAACAGACCATGATACATACCGAACCTGTGCACCTGGTGGTCTTGCAACAGTACCGACCTTGGGTCCAGGGCTGGCAGCGAGACTTGAATCTGAGTCAGACTGAGCAGGTAAGATGTGAGCAAAAAAAATAAGAGACCGGCTGCTTGTTACACACCATGGTTGTTGATGGTAAAGCTTTTGAGGACAAGTTGGTGGAAGCACAACTTGAAATTACATGCGTGGAGGTTTGTGGGAACGGGGTATACAAGTCACGTGATACTCACTAATCCAAAACCCCTTCGAAGCTTCCGAGCCGGCTTTGTCAATCACTACATCACCTTCCGCGTGCTCCAGTTGGGTGGACTTGCGCCAGCTTGCTAACATGTCATTGGTACGCTTAAAATCTATCATTTCTATTATGGCGATAAACGGGCTCACCATTCTAGATCAATGCCGTCGTTGCACGAGGGTCCACTATTCTCGCTGAACATCAAGCACCGGGCCAGCGAGACTTCTCGCATGGTATTTACATCGCCCCTGTCTTGTCATGCGTCTCTTGACAAAGTGGGATATATAGCTACGCAGACAATCCTTTCCAAGATCCCGCCGAACAACAGCAAGTTAACCTATGTGTGGGAACAATATCTGTTCCATTATATCTCTGAGGGAGGCTTCACCTATCTGGTCATGGCAGACGACTCAGTAGGAAGGTGAGTCTACTAAGACACGTCCATCTTCTAACGGTTTTGATTCAATCATCTCCTAGGAAAATGCCATTCGCTTTCCTCATGGACCTGCAGAGAAAAGTATGTGGCTCCACCACATGCTCATCCACTTATTCTAACACATTACAAGTTCACCGAACTCCAACTCCCATCATCTTCATCAAGCTCCACCCCAGCATATGGTATCCAAGGCACCTTCTCGCCCACTATCGCCTCCCTCATGCACACCTACAACACTTCTCCTCCAACGGACGAAATCGCGCGCGCACAGACAGAGCTCAATCAAGTTAAAGATATCATGGTTCAAAATGTTGAGCAGATCCTCAGTCGAGGGGAGCGCATCGAGCTTCTCGTAGACAAAACCGATACCATGGCCACACAGGCCACTGCATTCCGGCGTGGTGCAAGGACAGTGAGACGGGAGATGTGGTGGAAGAATAGCAAGATCTTGGCACTGTGCATCTTGGTCGCGCTAATATTTTTGTATATTTTTGTTGCTCAGTTCTGTGGAGCTGGCTTGCAGTGCGGTGCGAAGTGACGCCATGGCAGTCTCGAGCGTCTGTGACACTTGTGATCCATATTACTTAATTACCTGTACCTTATGATATTCCAGCACCAATATGTATGTACTCCTGGGCATGTACCGATATGCACTCACTGTCTTCTATATCATAGTATATGGGCAATTTGTCGAGAAAAAAGATAAATACGTGGGCACTCAAACAGTCCTATCATGCTCTGAAACAAACTATGACCCACCCTCAGTCGTTTTCGAACACATCGAGATAATGCAGAAAAGACAACGCAAGTCAAGGAGTGATCAAAGCAAGCAAAGCATCCTAGACATTTAACAGCTGTAAAGTCTACAAACCCAACGTATAGTACAAATACAAGATTTGGCATAGCACAGCACACTAATAGTGACAAGTCGAAGTACAGCATGAGTACGCCTATCCAAACATCCCCATCGGTCAGTACGACACAACAAAGCCCTTATTAACACATCATACTAGATACACAAATGGCGAGTCCGTCTGCTCGAACCCGCCCAAATAAATAGATCCTTATGCATAGTCCGCAAAGGACACGTCAAAGGCTGAAATGGGCAAATCATAAATCCAGAAATGACAGTTAGTTGGTACAAAGAATAGAAATGCATCAGCCGTGTGCTACAGCAGCGACCGGCCCAGGGTTAGCCAACTTCGCCCTGCCGGTAGTTCGTTCGCGATAGTAAGCATCGGGTGGGGCATTGGTGGCGTCCTTAAGCGAGGGATGCGAGGGATAGGGCTGCCATTCTAGTTCCCGTTCCCGATCGCGATCGCGGCCACGATCGCGGTCCCGGTCCCGCCGCTCCCAATCACGATCAGCTCGCTCACGTTCAAGCTCTCGTTGCTTTTCTCTCTCCCGCCTCTCCTTCTCCTGTTGCATAGCAACACTACTAGCATGCACCAGGGTCTTGGGCACAACTGGGGCAGAGTGTCCCTCCTCAGGAGCAGGCGTAGATATTGTGGAAGGTACCTGTTGACTCGTCGAGATTGTCCGCAACGGCGTTTGTACACGTGTACTGGCTGTCGTCGACCTGGGAATTGTACTGGACAATGGTGGTGGCGGTGGCATCGGTGGGGGCATCGGTGGGGGCATCGATGACTCATCGCGATGCGACATGTGAAGGGTAGAGGATGCCATAGGACTGTCAAGAATATCATAGAGCTGGGCGCGCAGGCGTTCACGGTCCCTGTCCCGAAAATCGTCATTCGAAACTGATTGGCGTGTTGCGAGTTGGTCTTTCAACTTGGGCTCGTATGGGTCTCCTGGGCGCGACTCGTAATCTCTATTACCTACGTCATATGAATCTCTGCTATATGTTTCCTTTATCCGATTAACGTATGGGCGGTCCGAGGAGTAGCGGCGTGAGGGTGAGGCAGTGCGGCTGGACACGTAAGACATCGACTGCTCGCGAGATAATCTGCGAGAGGGGGAATGAGCACTGCTGCGTACCAAATTGGAGGAGCGCTCAGTGGAGGTAGGGCGTGAAGGAGAAGGTGGACGACTGGACATGACGATGTCGTCGGGGCGAGATCGCGACAACGCAGACCAGCTGTCTGGATTGACCGTAGTGACCGACGAAGACATGGAGGAGTCGGTCAATTGACGCGACCGAGGAATAGGAAGAGGTGTAGCGAGAGCGTCGCCCATCCTCTGGTCCCCGTCTTCCTTTTCAGACTTGAGTTCCACTTCCTTCATGCGGCAGGTCTTCTTCAAGTCATCGTCTTCATCAACAAGAGCCCGGAACGACTGGATTGCGGAAGGCCAAGTTCCGATCACCTGGGCGAGAGGGGACAAGTGAAACTCCTCGTCCTCGATGGCTTTGGCCTTCGCTTTGGCCTTAGCTCTTGCTTTAAGGGTGAGAGGGTCATCCTCGTTCAGGTTCTCGGGAAACTTGGGCTCCGTTGCGTGGAAATACCGAACCTCGATTGGCCGTTGGAAATCGGGCAACGGATTAAAGGCGATCCTAGCGCGCGCGAGCTCCTCCCGGAGAGCTTTGTTCTCACGCGTTATAGCCTCAAACTGTGACTTATCAAGTCAATGTTCATAATAAAACTATGAAATACTCACTTTGCTGAATATGTGCTCATGAGTTTATGTAAGAAAAACAGAGAATCGCGAACTCACCTCTTCCAAAATTTGTCCAGTTCATCATAGTGTCCCCTCAAACTTGTCTCTACGGCAACAGCAGTGTCCTTCTCATCCTGTCGGATACGTTGTAGCTCCTGGTACTTCAGCTGCGCATCCGCGAGCTCTGCCATAAGACGCGACTGGGCTTCCTCAAGAGCAACTTTCACCTCGCGGGTCTTCTCAGCCTCAGCCGCCTTCTGCTTTATCACATCCTCTAGGATAACTTCCACAGCACGGGTTTTCTCGACCTCAGCCACCTTGTCCTTCTTTATCTCCGCAACATGACGTTGAGACTCGGCAAGGTTCCAGAGAAGAAGAGCACTTATTTTCACAGGGTTCTGCTAATTACGCAAAATCGGATGTAATTGAGACGGATATAGGTGAGAGCATCAACAACATACCTGGTCAGCAGACTGGGACTTGTAGTACACTCGACATTTTTCGATTACCCGCCGGAGCTCAGGCAGTTTGGCGCCTTCCTTGACAACACGTGCGATGTCGTTTTGAAGCATACGTGCCTCGTCATCAGGAGGTGGCGACGTAGGAGGCTCAGGGGTCGTCTCGGAGACTTCTTCAATGGAAGCGGTTGTCACTGTAGGCGATTGTAGATCGATGTGAAGCCGACGGACATCCTGAGGGGAAAATCGAGACCGACAGAGTGGGCAGATGTGCCGCAAAAGATGATCTAGACACCTTCAGATGGCAAGCGATGTAAAAACAACAACCGATCAATGGAAATGATTGCTCACTTTTGGCAAAACACATGCCCACAAGAGATGGAGTACGGGGCATTCCCGCCGGTCGCGTAGCCTTCCATGCAAACATCACAAGTAGACGCCTTGTTGAGCACTAACATGGTTGAAAAGAAGGAGGGTACGATTAAGCCTACAACAGCTCGATCGCTTGGGGTACAGGCAGGACTCGGAAAGCAAGCAAGGGACTTGTTAAGGACCCTATAGGGTATATGGGGGAAGGAGGGGATTTAAGCCAACAAAGGCTTAAGGACCTGGCCTAACGTGCGTGGCGAGGGCGTTTGGAGTGAGGCAACGCAGGGGAGGAATGAACGTTAAACGTTCATGTTCAAAACGTTGAGTAGAGATTATAAGAAGGGCACGAGGCAACTAAGCGACGTGAGATCGAAACTTCTACTTACTTGAAGGCCCTAGGCTTGAACCTAAGTGAGATATCACATCATACATACTTGGCAAGGATTATTCTTTGCCGATCCCGTGTGGAATATCTCAATCTCCGCGAAGCACTTGAGCGTTTTATGTTCGTCACGACGGGGTCACATATGATGATGTTCTTATCGCGAGCGTTCCAACTCAGATCGGAAGCTCCATCCCGGTGATCATCATTGATCGCAAAAGTCAGTCCAAGGACGTACCAAGGTTGCGCAACTTGAGCACCTAGTTCAATTTCGGGAGCCTGAGATGCAGAAGGGGACGTCTGTTGTTCCATTTAGCAGATATGCTCATGTAATCGGCCCGGGACGTGCCGGATAGCTTGTCCTCGTGTTCTCAACGTTGTCCGGGTACTGCGAAGAACGTACAGATCCCAACGTATTTTGTCATAGATAAGTAACCGAAAACAAAATACACCTTCTCCGTGGACCGTTGGTGGTCGATGTAACGTTGGATGTCACGCCCAGTACTTAACGCGTGTCTCACAGCATAAGCTCGAAGACCGGTTCTGACCTTCGGCATACCCTCGTTTTTTCGAACTACTGCTAAGTCACTACTCCGAGCTGCGGATGGGCTGGAACATTCCAATCATATCCGATAATCTCAATTGAAGCATTCCAGAGCGTACGTGTTCGTGTTGATCTTCTTCCACTGAGTACAATTTCGCTGAGGTTGAGGGTGTTGTCCTGGGGTTGCTCGATGCGATGTGGTGTTGCTCTGTCGAAAAGCCTTGACATGAGCAGTTCAAATTAGCGTCTGTCGCACATGCTTTCAAAGGGCGCTCCATTTTCAATGTACTTGTTTATATCATCCGCAGGTTTCCTGTGCGAAAAATTTACTGGCTTGAGATTCTCTTCGCCTCGAGGCATGCTTTGTTTACCGGCGCGACTTACTTGTGTTTGATATAGCCTCACAGCCAGTGCAAGATAATACTCCCTCATAGTCCTCGTACTATGTAGTACCCTTGATGTCGATGTATGATGCTCCATTGTCCGCCACTCTGGACACCCCTGAGCGGACCGTTACCTTGGGTTGGGACCTCAGAAATGGTTGCACCCTTGACCATTCCATCCATGGCGTCGATTCGAATTTGTCTTATGGGTATGTGTCTCTATTGTGCGCCCTTCATTTGGACGTTCCATCTTCTTATTCTCGATTCTCCCTTCTCCCTTCTTAACTCTTCGTCCGATATTCTATCTCTATATCTCGACTCCTTGCCCTGTACAGTATTTTTAATTTTGGGTGGACACAATAATGGCGGCCAGCATTCTTTCTTAGTATCGAGTCTTCTACTTTATTCGTCAAACTAGCGCTACCCCAGCGATTATTCCACCCCTCCCCACAAGCCAAACTTGGATTGTGCATCGGAATTCCGTATCCCGAGCACAGCATATGCTTGACTCCTAAGAAGCAGAGAAGTCTGTCCGGCTGTCTCAAGTCTCCAACTACATCATCCTTCGAAAGTATATCTGTCTGATCTGCAACCATCGATAGGCACGGCGCCACCACCTATCGCGGCTATCTAGGTCCCGGTGGGCAATGCTAACATTCATTGTGTCTGACTCTCCAGAGTGCGCGGATCGGACGACCCAGAGCACTCCATGTCAAAGTCAAAGTCTTGAGTCAAGTCCCGTCCGCCAGCGTCTGCGCCAAGGACCACATCCGGCTGGGCGTACAGCGATGATCTCGGGGGCACCAACTTTGAAATCTGCTACAGCAGCGCCACTAAGCACATTCAATCAGGCAACACCTAAACTGTTGACATTACTAAAAATGCAGATGCTGGCCCGGATGAAGCAACCTCGGAAACTTACATCTACAAAAAGAAAACCAAATCCGAAATCGCCTCCCCGATATGGTACAGTATGGGTGCATACTTTTTCATTTCATCTATCTTCCACATCAATCAGTCAGTCACCTGCCGAGATAGGGCACTGGGAGCTATCGGGGACGGCAAGAAGGTTTCTCATGTGACGTACTTATATGACTTAATAATAGCAATGCGCCGGTGCGTGAACCAGCGTCTCTTCCACAACCACATAGCAGCACACGCACGAGCCTCATGTTTTCGCCCAGTTGAGTTAACACTACCGCTGCTTGGGTGGAAAGGATCCATGTCATGACATCCCCTCCCTACCACCCAAACTTTCCACCTCCATTTCCGCAGCCTTACAAAAGGAAATCGAGCGATCAATCTGAAGTCTGGTCATGACACCTTCCTTCCTAATGCCATCATAGCCGAATTCCAACCGCCACTTCTGATGGGTCAACGGCAATGAAAAACAGAGATAAAAAGATAAAAAGCCTGGATAACGGGTTGACAGTTTACGATACATAAATAACGGCGCACAACTAACTATGTATAACATTTTAACAATACAACCAAAGAACATCAATGATAGCAACAACGGCGCGATACATGCGCATGATCCAAGTTCATAGCAACAGTAACAGTAACAGCAACAAAGGGGGTGGCAGGCAGGGTCAGTGTTTATGGTAAGTGAGTCAGATATGTATGGTGAGAGTAAAAGAGCGTTAAAAACCCAGCGACGCGCCGAGAGAAGACAAAGTGGCAAAAAGGAGGGAGATAATCCAGATAGAAGAACCAGAACCAGAACCATCTAAGTAAGTAAGTATGTATTCACGAGCGGTTAGCCCACAGATGCACGATATTAGGCCCGCCGACGACTGGGGTGGGAGCGATAATTTCGGGAGCATGTCCGGCATGTGTATGCGTATAAGGGGCTAAGATCGCAGAAGCAGGGTGATCATGCATGGTAAGCGAGGCATCAAAATGGAGAGATAACGCGTTTGTGTTGTTATATGTGGCAAGGCTCGAAACGTGTGTCATCCCCTCTTGATCATATGCCCTCGGTTGCGATGTGTGGCGACGACGGTGAGTGGACCGTTCAGCTCGCGATGGGTGCTGTTGAGTGCGACTGCGAGAGACACTTGTAGGATGCGGGGTCTGTGTGGGATACGGGGTACGATATCGAGTCCTCTCGCCGTTTCGCGAGGAGTGATCTGCACCGTCCTCTATAATGAGGCCCAATATCGAGACATCTGCTGCCCCAACAGTAGGAATAACAGGCGTGACTTCGTCCACGTCGATATCATCCTCATCCTCATCTGTGGTGGTATCATCGTCCGACGACAACCGTCCTATCATGGACTCGCCAGCAACACTCCCTTGCCCTCTCACACCTCCATTATGCAGGCCTACCAGGCCCAGATGATCCATACTACCCGCTCGTCCGGTAGTCACGGTCCCCCATGTAGTCTCGCTTCTTGGGCTATCCATATCCGCTGAAGGATCCGGTGGGGAGATGATAGCTTGGGGTCTGGGCATCCGGATCTGGAGATCATTCGACCGTAATGGTCCCACTGCGGCACTGTCATTTAGACGTGACGACGCTGCTGTGGCGGTGCCGTCCGAACGCGATGGGCCGATACCATTGACGTCTAGACCAAGTACCTGACCCACACTCTGCATCAGTGGCGCTCGGCGAGCTGCACCAGTATCAACTGGCGTATAAAGTAGCGGAATATCCGAGAGACTTCGGGACATGCGACCT
>LVVM01004407.1:23244-34186 GCA_001882365.1 Rhizopogon vesiculosus | reverse complement strand
CAGACCGCCGCGGCGGATGTCGCTCTCGAGCCACAGGCGTTGCATTATCTTCCACTGTCATTCCAGCGCGAGATTGAGTGCCGATTAACCCAAACCCACCCGTGATTTGTTCAGGGGATTGGTTCTCTTGCAGTGGAAATACTCTTTCGTTGCCGTTGCCATTGGCCAGGTGGTAACCTAACTCGTAGCCGGAGCCATAGCCTGAGACGTAGGCTGCAGCCGAGGCTAGGCGCGTAGAAACATCATTCGCTACATCGGCACTGATGGTCGAAATATTGACCTGCACGCCATTCCTCTCTTTGCGCCTCAGCTCTCTCTCGTCGTCCGATCGCCGATCCTCAACGATGGGGCGCGCTGCCCAAGTGGGAGAGGGTGGGCGCGAGAGTGTACGAGAAGAATGAACACTGCCTGCAACGATGTGCGTCCTACGGGTCGCTCCGTTCACTTTTGGCGGAGGTTCGGTTGCACGGCTGTGTGTGGAAGACACATGAGGTGGCTCGGGCTGTCTGGGATGGGGGACAGGTGGTGCTTTGGAGGTCTGAGAAGCTGGAATGAATTGTTTGTGGGAAGATCCTGCTTGGTTGAATGCCGATGCATGGGCATCGCCGTTAACATGAGTGGTGTTAGTATGGTTTTCTCGTGGAGGTGGGGCGGGGTATGGTACGGCGCCGCCTAGGAAGACATCGAAAGTTGGGAATCGATCGATGGGCAGGGGTTCCGGAGGTGGAGGGAGAGGATTACCAGTGTTGCGGTATCGCGGTTTGGGATTCCGAAGAGCTTCCAGTTCAACTTGCAAGTCTTCCAGCTACAATGATACAAGGTAAGCCTAACAAAAATGACACGCGACTACACATTCACCTCTCTGAAGAGAAAAGCCGTTTAGAAAATATTACTCTACTTACAGGTAGAAACTCACTTTGCATGTTCGCTCTCTATTTGCTGAATCCTAGAGAGGAGACTTTCTTCCACTGCACGAGAGGTTTTGATGTCGTGGTCTGCGTTTTGTTTGCTGCTGCGAAGCTGATGGCGGAGGCGATGGTATTCGGCTTTTGCACGCACACTCTGATCTTGAAGAGCTTTGTATCGCTGGAGGGCAGCTACAGATGCACGGAGGGGCACATTCTATTTTCGATGTCGCACGTGAGAATTGGCTGATTCATTTGCCAGCAAGCTGCCCAGCGCACGTCTCGTTTGCGGACCACCCGCAAATGTAGTGTAAAAGGGCTGGGTATACATGAAAAGACTCACTGAATTGGGATCGTGCGGCTGAGACTGGAGCCATTCCTGCACTTCGGTGAGGACTTGAACGACATCTGCTTCGGGTGTATCTTCGCCTGAGACTAGAGCTACTTGCTGAAGGAGTAGATTGGAACGAGCGTTGATAGCATCTTGTTCAGCACTGTCTAGTTCTGGTGGATTTGCAACGTGAAGTTTTTTGATGCGATCTGGTTGGAAGAATTTGCGACAGAGGGGACATGCGCTCGGGGATAAGGACCGAAGGCACCTGAGTTGGAAGTGTCGGAGATGAGAGGAGAGGCATCAAGCTTGCCGGGAGTATGGACGCACGTGAGACAGAAGATATGTCCACATGCGATTGCATGAGGAGAATTAGCGGGTTCTGAGGATATGGCGTAGGGATCGAGGCAGACGTCACAGCAACTTGCAGGGTGAACGACAAGCATGGCAGATAATGACAGGAACGAACACCAGAAATGGTTGCTGTACTGGCCGAATATCACCACATAAGTAACTTCGTGGGCGTTAGTGGGCGTAGCTTGACGGTCTCGAGGCAAGGCAGGTCAGTATCGGAGTTGGGCAAATGGCACGTTGACAAGGGCATGATCCCGAATAGGAAATTTCCGAGCCATCCATTCGTTGACCAGGAATCTTCGGATCGCAGTCGGAAGAGCCAGGATGTTGATGGAATAATCCACCCTTCGTCGTTCAACCCGCGGGGGAGTTCCATGTGCGTCGCTGCTGCCGTTCTTCGGTCCGTTATTCCTGTGAGTGATCAGCTATCACTGGCAGAATATGCAGTACGCTATCATAGCACGCAAGGTAGGTAGTAGCCAACGCAATAACTGAATCACTACCAGTACTCCTCATTGGCATCCTCAGCGAGGTGAGGAGGTTCATGTGACCACCCTCCACTTTACCGAGGATACCAACGCGTTTGCAGGCGACAGTATCCAAGTCTAGGGCCTGTCTGGAAACTCGATCTTTTTGGATTGCATTTAATATTGAGTTTCCGGACCTGGTTCACCTATCATCTCCAATCATCGCACCTTCCAGTTGGCTCCAAGGACTAAAGGCACATATTGATCGGAGTTACACGCCCCAAATCTTTGCCTCGTTGATTATCCCTGCCATCCTAGGTAGTTCCAGTCAAATAGAACATACCGTGACCACC
The DNA here is from genome assembly GCA_001882365.1 of Rhizopogon vesiculosus. NCBI lineage: Eukaryota > Fungi > Basidiomycota > Agaricomycetes > Boletales > Rhizopogonaceae > Rhizopogon > Rhizopogon vesiculosus. Next base: position 31,776 of record LVVM01004407.1, on the reverse strand, counting down.
GATCAATCATCTTACCGTATCTCCCTATTGCTCCTCCATCTCGTTTCGCAACACAAGATCTCAATGAGATCTTCTAAAAAGTGTTACTGAATGAAACCCTCAAGAGTCTCCCTCATTGGCAACCACATCTATAGTCACACAGTGAACTTCCTCCGCGGATGTACCTTTTCGACCAGTGTCTCAGCAGGATCTTTGTGCCTCAAATGAAGCGGTATCTCATCTTCGTGATATACTACTACTGGAAAACTGCAGTGTGTCGCATATTTTGAGAAAACCGACGACACACTTCCAGCACCCAAGCCCTCGAAGAGGGGTTCACGGTTCATAGGTGCGCCCAGTCGGTCGCCAAGATCAATTGACCCTCGCAGGGAAGTGCGGCTTTCTTCCCAGTCACCCATTGGTTCAAGTCATGGAATAACCCCGCCGCTGCGCTCTGTGGCCGTCGTGTTTACGCAACCCCTATGCAAACTTTGTACTTTTACATGTCCGCGGCAGCTACTGCGCCGTTCCGCCATAATACCATCAAGGCCTTACCACGCACGCACTCGTAGTTTATGCTGCATCACATCCTCTCCGTCGCCGTCGCCGTGATGGAAGTATGTAGTTGCCGGTACCCGTATGCCACTCAACAGTTTGAATAAACCTGTCGGTGTCCGCAATCACGCAAACGTTTCGTAATCTCGATAGCAGATTTTTCACCGCTTGTATAGATAATCAGAGACACCTTTGAAATCATATGTTAGTCGCGCTCTTTAAGGCCACAGATAGATATGTAAACAAAAGTTAGATCGGGTACACTGTATATGTCAGCGATGCTATCATGCATAATCCTACCATCATCGATTCCCTGACCCAGGCCTGACAGAAGGAACGACTGTGCGAGTTATTCCTTTCCATCAGTGCCTGCCTCCCGAAGACTAGACTCAGGCGGCGCATTAGCACTGACTGGATGCTACGTAAAAGTCATCAGAAGAATGTCTCATCAACAAAACAAAAAACGCACGCGATGGATCATAAGCTGATGTTCATGTACACGATGAACTGGTCCAAGGGCGTATCCTTATCACACCCTACCACTTTATGCACCTTCTCGAAAATGGCGTGCCATCCAGATAACTCTGCCAGGCGTTGTGCGGCAGCACCCTTGACATGATACTCTTGACGCCCAGTCAAGAGTATCCGTATCACTGACCGCGATTTTGCAAGAGTAAAAAAAATTAGGTTCGTGCCGAGACAAATCCAAAATATCGAAGATGGTAAGCGGCTTATTATGCATGGAAAAGGTCGACTTGGAGAGCTCTTCAAAGTTGTATGCTCCGTGACACGAAACAGTAACTGCCTTGCGTCCTGCGGAGGGCTCATTATTTCCTTGAGTCGCACACGTGAGCTTGGTGAAGGAGACCGACGACCGTGCATCAAGCTTTCAGGTTCAGCTAACATCTTTCAAAGATTGTGAGCAAAATTCTGCACAATGGGGCATGGGCAGAGATCCACGACGACTGCGAGCCCGTAGCATTTTCTCACAGGAGGGTGAAAAGCCTACAGGCTCGCAGCTCTAACGACGGGTCTGCTGAGGACCTGAAGTAGTAGTTATGTTCCGTGAGAATCACCAACTCCGCCTGCCAAATAGGTCTGCTCATTTAGCATTCCGCTACCTCATGGTCCGTGCACACCTAGCCCAATATAAAAAGCAACTACCTACGATTCTAATTCCTCATACTTACCTTGATGGCATAGGCTCCTTCACCTACCTGGGTTTATGGGCTTTGGGGACCCTTCATAGCACGGCGACCCTGTCCATACAGAGGGTACCCATAGTTTGTATGGGCTCCGGCTCATGCACCGTCTCAATATTTTCCAGTCCCACCACGGCCACTCTGGCTGGGTGGGCCATCTTTTTTGTTGGTTGATAGTCCTAACCCTAACCCTATTTTAATGTATTAAGAAGGGAACATTTAGTATCTCCTTTTGTCGGTTCTTAGTGGTTATTTCACGAAGAGTTTACGTGTGGATATTGTTCTTTGCAATAGATCTCAAACGACCTTCAGATTAACATTGTGATCTCTAGAGCCAACTCCCTATACACCACATGAGAGTATCTTGATCGTACACTGTGAACTGTGGTCAACAAATAATGGTACCTGTCGACCTGGAATAATGTTTTGACAAGACACCTCCAAGCACGGCATCAAATTCCAGGTGACCGGGAAGTCCATGTCAGCGATTTTAAGCACTCCAAGCCTTCGCCAGTGCATATCTGTCTCAAAAGGCCTAACGCAAGTTCATGATGCTCTTACGACAAGATATCTCGTTGGTGGGGAAGGGAAAACAGTGTCCTTCGCTTCGACGGAGAACAAAGCTTGAGTGAATTGTATACACCCAGCAAATAACAATCTACAGTCTCACATCGCTTGAGAGTACTTGTCTGCTGAGTTCATTCTTCTCGCATAGGCGAGCGTCATTAAATAACTTGACCGCGGGAGATAGACAGTGATTCGATATCGCGCGTAAGTAGTCTTGTAGTTGGGAGCATGGTGTTGATACTCAGAGTCGTGGTTGAGTCAGTCCAAACCATGGTTCAAGACTGCAAGTCGATTTCTCAACAACGTCTCTGAGTATCATCATCGCTTGAGTCTGTGGGACGTTGTTGGACTTTATGAGACTGCAATGCAAAGTGGTTTCGGGCTTGGGTATCCCACGCTGGTTAATGTCTATTTTGACACGATAGTAGGCTATATATTTGGTACTTTTCTTCCAAAATGGAGTTTGTCATGAGGAGCTTGCTTGGATGGGCTCTAAGTCTGCTTTCGAATCGAGTTCTGTACATCCACACCTACCAGGAGTCACCTCATTCCATATCAGGTCATCGCAAGCTGCAGTACTTAACCTTTGGGTGGCGCATAGGTCTGCATAGTCCAACTTTCACTCATGCGCTACGGACTACCACGCTCACCTTCCCCATCTCCTGTACGGAGGTACGTGCACAGTACATGCCACAGCGGCCTATAACTGACCAGTTCATCAGATCCTCCCGCAGACGCTCTACTTTCGGTCTACCATCCGATTCTGAAAGCGATTTCGAGGAGCTGACAACAGAGTCAGACTCAGAATTATCTTCCCCCAGCTCCCTTTCGTCCGACTCATTCTGCTATGAGTCTGAATCAGAAGTACCGCCTCCTCCTCCGTGCGTGTTATCATTATTTCTCGCTCAGCATTTTCGTGCTCACATCACTCTTTACAGCCGCCCAAAGCGCGAATCACGTAGTCCGGCTGAACAGCGCCATGTAGAAGATACCGTAGCTGCTATCCGTCTACGCACGCGCCACCATGATCCCTACGAAGAATGGGAAAAACAGACGCGAAAGGATGCATTCGTGCGTCATGTGTTACTTTCTTTTGTGCTACATTCTCACTCTGACACTTCAAACAGCACACAGCGCGCAGGGCACAAGTTCAAACCCGTCTAGAGACACAGGGTCGCAGTACGCAACGTCATACACAGGAGCTGCAAAAATTAGCAGCTATCCATGCTCAGCAGGTTGCGGAAGTGCAGAGCCAGCTAGCAGCGTTGCACGTCCGGCAGCAAGCGGATGTTAATACGCTCGTGAGCAGTTGGCAGGAGCAGGATAAGAAGTTCCGTGATAGAATAGAGGGCGTGATACGGGTTGAGGAGGAGAAACTACGCGTCAAGCTTGAAGCTGAGCGTAAAGCGCGGGAAGAGGCAGAAAGGAAACGGAAGGAAGAGGAAGAAAGACGAAAAGCGGAGGAAGAGAAGAAGCGGTTAGAAGAGGAGAAGGCACAAAAGCAGCGGGAGGCAGAAGCGGCGGCTAAACGCAAGGATGAGGAGAGGGAGCGCCTGCGCAGGGAGAAGCTGGACGCTGAGGAACAGGGGAGGGTACAATTGGGAATGTCATTGGCTGAAGAGGACTGGGTCCATGCTCGCGAAACGCTCAAGGTGATTCTGTTGCATTCGAGGGAGTGATGCAGTACTAATGTCTGATTTAGAATCTGAAAGCTGGTCCAATGAAAACAGTCAAGGGGGACAAGCAACTCAAATCCCAATGGGGTGCAATTCGCCGACAGATAACACCAAAGATCGGGCAACTAACCCACGACATCGACTCCGTTATGCGAATAGTAAGGTTCATTTCCGCTATGCGAACGTCGCCTGAAATTAATTATTTGCAGACCCAACAAATCATAGATATCATAAGTCCGCGATCACCACTTTCTCAAGATATCTACTTCGCCGCTCTGTCGTCTCTGGCGAAAGCCATTCTACTTCAAGCCGAGACGGAAGTCACCGCCGAGAAGCGAAGTGCCATACCCCTGGCTATGGTCGCCGCGAAACTGCTAGGCACACTGGCAGGGTTTCCGGATATTTTCTTCGCGAAGCTCGTGCAGCGGTCCGGTGGGTGGCCTGTGCCGACAGTGATTCCTTCCACAGACTCGGACGGTACTGCGTGGGACGAGGAGCAACGCACCAAGGCGATGGGATACCAGATCAATGAAAACCTGAGGGAGAGCTTATCGGACCATGTTATGCGCGTGTCGGGGATGATGCGTGTTTATTTCCTGGTTCTGGCTGCGCCTGTGCCCCAGCCATTGGATAAGATGTTCCAGCTGCCACGCTTCTGGACGTACTTCGCGAGGATGATGGGGGATGAGAGATTGTTAGAGACGGCAGTAGCCGCAGAGGTCCTTCATGGTACGTATTTCTCCATTCGATGCTAGACAAGGGCTCACTCGCAAAACTCCCAGCTGCACTTGATGTTGGGGGGATGGAGGCAAAGTTCATTTGGGGTAATCAGTGGGTGAAGTTGCTAGAGCTGCTTTACGAAGGTGCGACGGCAGGCATTGGTGGAACCGCAGGGAAGCTGCTTGGTGGCCAAACTCCTGAGGGAAAGGCAGCACGCGTACGTGTACAACTTCAGATAGAACGCATCATGCGGGCCACGAGCTTGCGATGAGGCTTGCAGGGCTACTCTCCGCCCAATCACCCATCTATTCGTTCACCAACTATCGATATTGGAAGCACATCATACATTCATGTACAGTAGCAGCAGTTTATATCATATACAGTCAGGATGATCGCTATCCTTGTCTATTAGGTGATGTATGACCCGGAGATGATGCGTTCGTGGGGTAAGATATAAGGTTTCATCCTGGTACGTACTGGAGCATGGTGATGGTGCCGCACCTAAACTTGGAGATCAGCCACAAAGTTAACTTTGGAGCAGGATATCGATCTGTGATAGACGCTCGCCCCATTATGGGCCAGAACGATGTCCTCATATGGGAGTTGGCGAAAGAGGTCAGCCTCGATATAACAAGTGCGACCCATGATAGGTGCCATATCTCCCTGATCATCGACAGGAGAAAGTGTTTACACCGTTATGAAGATGTCACTTCGAAGAGGGGCCTTCTTAGAACGGTTAATCAAGATCAAGATATGTTATACCGGAGGGCGGCTGAGCAAACTCCGTGACTTGCCATTCCGCGTACATTGGCTGCACTTCCGAACGGGAACCTGTGTTAAGTGGCGCACCGATGGCACTCGGTTCAAAGAAGTAGTCGAGGCAGCTTCCGCTGGATTCGCCCGGGAGTGCCGAGTACCAACAGAACACTGCAAGTGTTCCGGCAGTGATCTGTGGCGGGAACGCAGTGATACTGATCCTCCGATTTGATCAATGTGCCTGGAACTACGCCAGTGCTAGTGCTGTTCAAACGGTAAGATTCCCAGGAGATAGATATCTTGTGCAGAAAGCCGCCCCGTGGAAACGACCCACCTGTGGTTCTTGATATTACGGTTGATAGCACTCATGAAGGCAAGCAAAGAGCAGAAATCTTGCGGTCCGCCACTGCTCCATGATGAGATTGTGAAAACCTAAAAACACGTTGTGAAATCACGCCGAGGGCGTGCGTGTTCGAAGAAGCTGCTATCTGGATAATCGATGGTTAGCAAGAAAGGAAAGGAACCGAGAGTGTGCAACGTGTTCTGTCCAAGCCCAATGTTTCGTGATACTAGTACGAGTTACTTATCGATATCAGTAACGTTTGGTCCTTTTCAAAAATGCTCCGAACTGAGTGTGTCAACAGACCTGTGGATCCGGTGTCAATATGTGCCGAGAGATATCTTTCCGTGATAGAGGATACCTCGTGATCCGACTAGATGAGGGCGCTGGTGGCTGGTAGTTGGATGTCATGTCATGTTGGTTCCGTCCGAGGCCAGAGGTATAATAGCCAACTGCCAACCGGTATGATGACATCCCTGCTCAGATATATCCCAGCAAGCGCAGCTATCGCCCGATGGGCGGTAAGAAGCATAATTTGTCAAATGCAATTCCCATATTTGACATGGACATGTGTATTACAGGCCCAAACGGCGTCATCCACCCCTGGGCGCTTAACTTTGGCTGATGGGAAGTCTGAAATGTGAGCAAGTATCGCGCCTTTCTGGCCAATGTGAACATCAAGAAAATCCCGCCGTCGAGCGGGAACACGTGTATTCGTGTTGATGTGAGAGAGGGAACGGGTCCGAAGGCATAGATTTGACAATTAGAAAGCCGTTTTCCGCGGCGAGAGGAGCGCATGTTATAGGCTACGTTAGCTTGGTCTTGGCTGTTCTGGCCGGTGCTTTGAAAGCATGACTCGACCAGGATGGAGGGCGAGAAGCCCTAAGCCCTAACCCTAAATTAGATCTTGTTCTTTGTATAACGGATCCATAATAGTCATAGATACCCAGAAAACAAAATCTGGTATGTATGCTATCCTGGAAGTATGTGCCAGAACATGAGGGGGTCCTATGGAACATTCAGGATCTCATGGTTAGAGATTGTAATGAAAGCATTATGAAGACGGCGTGTTTTGTCATTCTGAGATGCGAGATCTCTTTCTTTGTTTGGTCTAACGGCGCCACGCGTGCAGTGCATTGTTTGTCCTCTTTTGTAACTGCCGTCATTTGGGATTTTTCTCTTCATGCTATTTATCCACCACCACCAGGTCAAGCGATATCCCTTGTCAATAGCTTTCTAACTAGCAAACCTGGCAAGGGTTTCATCGTCTTGACCTCATGCTTACGCTCAGTCCTGGTTCCGTCTGCGACGTCTGCGCAGAAGAGTATGGTTCGCACTGTGTTCCTCATTCTATTCCGTGCGGTGAGCTCCCAAAACTTTTCATCATGTGGGAAATTTTTTGACTCGAGTCATAAAACTTTCTGCTCAATAGGTCACGTCCTCTGCTCAAGTTGTTGTCATAAAATCATAGAAAAGACATTACCTCGCTTTCAGCCCGCTTGTCCTTTCTGTCGGGATCATTTTACCAGCGATGATGTGCGTTTGATCCGCATTGAATTTTCACCAAGCGGATGGGCTACCCCTCGGCGGCGAGGTGGCCTCACTGAGGGTCTTGACACTCTTGACCGCTCCCCTTCGCGAATCGGAGAACGTTTTCCATTCGTAGAGCCGGGCTTCGCGCGTACACGCGCAGAAGCTCGCAGGCTGGAGGACAAGGTGGCCAAGGTGGCCGCAAAAAAATGCTCAGTGGAAGAGGTTTCGACTCTACACAAAGAGCTACAGGATTGGTTGACTCATGATGAGAAACCAACCGAACAGGTAAATTTTTTGATGTGAAAGATTTGCGGTGCCGCTAACATCAATCCGCAGCTTTCTTCTTTGGCCTTGAGTGCTGCGCTGCTCAGGGCAATTTTGATGAATCACTTCGCTCATTCTGAAGCTACGAAAATGGCAAAGGGAGTCGAGGCCACCCTAAAAGGGAAGCTAGATGACATAGAATTGACTGTCAGCAAGCAAGAAGCCGAACTCAAACAGTGCGTCATCTTCTATTATACACTTTACTTGGCTGACTCTTCCTCTACAGACAAGTACGTCATGCTTGACCAATCCATCCAATGCAGGCTGCTCACCTTGCTTTTTTTTCTTTCTTATAGCAAGCCCTCTATACCCAAAAAGTACAAGAATGCCAAGCTCTTCGAGCAGAGCTTAGTCGTTATACTCTTAAGTCCGCTCCATCTACACCATCCCCTTCCCGCCCCAGCACCGCCGCTCCAACTGGACTGAGCGAGCGTCGACAGTCTGTCTCCTCATCGGCAGCATCAGCGTACAACGTGCCACCTATGCCCTCCATGCTCTCGCGTTTCACTTCTACTCATTCTCGAAGCGCCTCTACCTCTGTCGCAGGAGGTTCGCGACCAAGCACCCCTGCACGTATGGGTGCACCGTCTATTAGGTCTGAGAGGTCTGAGACCCCTATGCAAGCGCCGCCGATGTCATCTCGCTTACGCTCTACGTCCCCCATCCCGCCATCGCGGCCGCGAACCATCTCCGTCACCGCGACCTCACCCCAAAAAATTATTCGTTCGCACTCCGATGAGCAGGAGAGAGAACGGGAACGAATTCACGAACGTTGGATGCCATCACCGAACGTTGCATACAGCCCTCCGACAGGCAAAACTGTCAATTATCCACCCTACTTCGGTTCGTCCCCAGCTCCCGGCCGTGCCCGCGCCTCATT
>LVVM01004405.1:21269-33812 GCA_001882365.1 Rhizopogon vesiculosus | reverse complement strand
GAGTCTGGAAATCCCACTACGTCAATCGTTGCTTCACCGACGTCAATCCCGGAAGTGAGTGTCAGTCAGATTTATGGGCGACCTCACGCATGTCAACATTCACTCCAACCACAGCTACCCTTCACAATGCCTTCATCAACAAGCGGTCAGCTGAACAAATCCGTGGCATCCCCCTCACTACCATCGCTCCAGAACCGCACTGAAAGGCACAAGGCGAAAATCTCCACCTGGGTGCTTCGGGCTGTATTTCATCGTTTTCGAAATGGGAAGAGGAGAAGGAGTAGTGCTTCTACTGATGCATGATGTATCGCTGACCATTGTGTCGTGACTCATAGCTCTATATCTTCTCCGTGTACTTATATACATACATCAAGGGCGAATTGCCCGCGCCTACTTCCAGACAACACTTGTACTACTTACATACACTGGCATTACTAAGTGAGTATCTGATAATATTCTGATTGATACTAGCAGCGGTAGTACTTTCAGTTCCGCTCTTCAGTGACAAGTAACCTGGCCTGACTTACGATTTTCTCCGGCTCAATCATAGCTAGCTAGCTACCTGCCAGTGATCCAGTGTTCAGTTCTTCTGGTATGTGCCACATTGCCAATTAACGAGTGCCTGGTATCCAGCACTTACCCAGGAAAATTGCCCAGCTCCCTTCCAATATTCCCGTCGCAACCATCGACCATTTTGCTGAGGCACGAGGCAAAGTCTTTGGACTTTGTCGATAATATGTTGTAAAATTTACCCGCTGTCTTCGCTGCTACTGACTCCGGGCCTCAGTATATAAGGCCGAAAATCCTCTACCCCCCCTTGTCCATCACTCCTCGTATTCCTTCTTCCATGCCCCTCACTCCTATCCACGCTGAAAACCGTCATTGACGATGCCCCGCCAGTCACTGAACCAGGCGAGATTAGTGGGGCTGACCCAGACCACTCCCTAACATATCCGGCTCGCCGTTATGGCCGAGGCAGGCGTAACTGGAAGAAAGACCGAGGCAACCCCTCGTTTAGACGAGAGTCTAATGCTGACGCCATGAGCGCGCTCATACGGCTCTTCCGCGCTGAAGTTCAAGCGAGTAAGCCCCCTGGAATCATATATTCTATGGGCAGGTCTAACTCGAGGCACTTTTTACCTATAGGGGAGCTAGCTGTCAAGAAGGAAACTCGCGCTTTCGAGCGCATGTTCAGGGCCGAGCGGGAGCTTAATCACTCCCGTCCCCATCATCTTGGTACCAGTTCTCGTGGTCACTATAGGTCATTAGACAACCGTACTCCCCACCGCCGTGACGCTCCCAGGCGCAGAGTCGTTCCTACTGCTCCCCCTGCTGCTCCTCACGTAGCCGCCCTCTCTGCTTCCAAAGTGATTGAGGCTGCTGACCTCGCTGTAGCCCATTCTTCCCCACCTACCGCGTTGCTCCTACCCCAGCAACTGACCCAGGGCCCGATGTCACCGAGATCATGGCGGCCGCTGAGAAACTCAACCTCGAAAGATCCTCTGGAGTTTTACGATTGAGTGCCCTCTCGCTCTTTACTTCCACTCTCCTAGTCAGACGAGCGCTATGGCAAAGCTCGTCAGTTTAGTTTCTCTTTGCGAAGTTGAGGCGGTATACGTCAGAGGGCTCACTGGGATGATTTCTGGACTAATGTGATTGCCCAAGACGCTGCTCGGAATCTTTCATACATTTACTTGCGATTGGCATCTCAGCTTCTCGCAGATCTTCTGAAAACCATGTTTTCAAAGGAGCACAGTGTATCGCCGTCGCAGCCGTCTATAGAGAGGCATTCACCAAAAGCACCCATCGTTTTCTCTGCATTCTCCTATGTCATCCTGGAATTTCTGATTATCCCGGAGTCTGATCTCCTTGATGTGCTCGTTGATCGCGTCAACGAAGGTGGTGGGCTGGATAAGCTTGTGATGGACGTGTGCAAGTTGTAGTCTCCCCTAGGCAGACTTTGAGTGACGAAGGAAGACAATCGTTCTTTCTCTACTAAGTACGAGCTGGCCCAATTGAGAGGAATGACCGCGCCTGAGGGCCGTAAATTTCTGCGGCGCCCAAACAATACCATCGTGCAGGTGCTGAAAGAAGTGCCATGGTTGCGGACGTGAACATCAATAAATTCAAAACGCCTCGTAATTACGACCCCGACCCGGAATATAACCATTATTGATGAGCAAGCGTGGATGATGACTCGTGGGAATCCAAGTAGGATAATGCTTCAGTAAGCATGGTCTATCAATTACATTTCCGAATGCAACCAGCAACTACGAGGCATCTTCGAGATTTACTGGTACTTTCTCTGCTCGTGCGACTTGCAATCTGGTCATTAGCCTTGCTTTCCGCATACTTGCTTCCGCTATTCGATGCATCTCCAAGCATTTGGAATAGCGGTACTATTCCTTCGGTCCTCCTTCGTTGGGACGCGTTCCACTTCGCGCACATAGCAGAAAAGGGCTATGTGTATGAACATGAGTGGGCATTCTTCAATGGAGTACCACTGTTGATGCACGTTTCGGCCCAACTGCAGGCCCTAGCAGGTTTTGGTTCAAACAATTGGGCGACACTCCTTCAAGGTGGGGCATGTATGGCCATACTTTGCGATTCGATACAAGTGCTCTATCACCTCTCATTGCATCATCTCCACTCGCCTTCCTTGGCGTTTCTGTCTACCGCACTTTCCTTGTTTTCGAGTAGTCCCGTTGCGCTTAGGTTGGCGTCCTACAGCGAACCGTTCTTCACATATCTCTCGTATCGGGGCATGCTGGCATGTGCTCGCTCTCAGTGGACTGTAGCATCCCTATGTTTTACTTTGGCAGGCTTATTCAGGTCCAATGGAATGTTCCTCTCCGGGTTCATAATCTGGGGCATGCTGGTCACACCCTTTCTGACAGGGCGGAAGGATTTAGTGAGTATGATGCTTCTCGCATAATGATTTTTGTGCTTATCATCTGGATCAATGTAACTCTACTAGATTTCTCCTACGCGTCTGTTTAAATGTGTGCTATTGACTGCGTTGCCGCTCATTCCCTTCATCCATCATAATATCACCGCCTACTTTCTCTTCTGCACGTCATCAGCAGTGCATATCCCAGATTGGTGCACGAGCAGTATTATTCCTTCGATATACTCACACGTGCAGTCCAAATACTGGAACATTGGCTTCTTGCGGTATTGGACAGTCTCAAACGTACCAAACTTCATTCTTGCGCTTCCTCCGCTGCTTCATATTTTCGCATTCTGCGGGTTCTATCTCTCGAACTTGCCTTCCATCGCTCCTCACATCGTACCTCAGATCCGGTCGAAGAACAATGACATCCCTCCTCCTCAGCTTGACTCTCCATTCCTCTCGCCGTCCCTCCTGCCCCATGTCCTCCATGCTGTGGCGCTCACGTTGATTTTGACGTTCAACGCGCATGTCCAGATATCGCTCAGGCTTCTCCCATCTCTTCCACTCACGTATTGGGCTGCTGCTCGCCTTTTGCTCGATCTTCCGAAGTGGGGAAAAGCATGGGTGGCGTGGAGTGTTATGTGGGGCGCAATGAGCTGTGTGCTTTGGGCAGTATTTCTGCCACCTGCTTGACTCTGTCAATGCAACTTGGCTGCATACAACGTGTGCGCCTTTGCCACCAAGAGTCGAGATCCAAATATTTGGGTCCGAGTACATTCATTAAACACGTAGCATCTTGTTCCTGCACTTCAAAGAGATCAAGCTACACACACATTCTCGGAACGTAGCGCTTACAACCATGTACATCATCACTTATATCTCATTGTGATGGGCGATGGACCTCAAATCATCGAAAGGCCCGGCATTACCAGACCCAACGACCTCCCAACATTCACTACCAAGACTCGGCGTGGCCTGACCTTGGCCATACGAAGCTGAGCAGATGGGGACGGGTTAGCAGACTTGTGTCTTTTACATGAGCGCTACCCTTGTCTATTTCTTCCCAGTTCAAGCGCCGACGTATTCATCTAGAACAACAAGTACAAGGGACTCGTGATTTTCCATTGGCTAGACCTCTAGACCTGCTTATACCCTAAGGTAGTCATAGTCTCGCAGGTGAAATACATTAATCGATACATGGTATAGACATGATTCAGTGTCTGTGATATACATACCCAAGTCCTAGGCCAGCATATTATACAACTTCCAGAAAAGCGGGATCCTCGTTCTCTTCGTTTCATCCTCCACTACATCCACGGGATCATCAGGGTATTCGTCGCTGTACAGATCGATCGTTTGAATGTCCACAATGTCGAACACCCGCCTATGATGGGGTGGGGCTCCAGCGTCATGGGGTATCAGAGGGGTCGACTCGTCAGAGAGATCCAAGGAGGTATTGCCTGGAGCTGGTATAGGGACTACGATGTGTTTAGTGAGGACCCAGGAGAGGTACATGGTAACCATGACAGGTATCTCGATGTAGTAGGAGACAAAATCTACTGGGGAGAATATAGGGAATATAGATGACCATCCTTGAACTGTTCAGCTGGTCAGTATGCAAAGGTGTAACGTAATAAACGAAGCACGCACTCAGTATAAGGGCGATCACTGTTATGATCTGGAAGGTGAACATTGTAGATGATAAGTGGGAAATAGCTAGCAGTACTATGATACGTACGACAAAGTAAGGGCCCCATGGCCAGGTCCACGATGCTCGGAACTTGATTTCGTTTAAAGGTCGACCCTGTTTGACCCAGGCCTTCCTAAATCTCCAACTGGCCAAACCAATTGATAACCAGGCAATCTGGAATCTATTTCAGCGCAGGATCGCGATCATTGCACATCGGCACAAACCTGGTTTGAGACTCCGACAATGTTTTGCAACCATCCCCATAGCTTGCCGCTGCCGATATAACTACTGCCAAGACAGAGTACGCTAACGCTACTGGTCGCAAGCAGTGCGTACAGGGGAACACCCCCTTTAGTAGTTCGAGAAAATATACGAGGGGCGTGGGGGTTGGGGTCGACGACTGATAGCCCATACAGCACCCTTGTTCCCGCAAAGAGGGCGTGGTTACCGGCAGATAGTACAGAGGTCAGGATGACAGTGTTCATAAATGACGCCGCAATAGCTATTCGCAAGGAATTTAGCACTGACGCGAGGCGATGAAGATATGCGTACGTGAACCAGCTTGAGTGAATACAATCGTAAAAGGGGACGTAGTGGTCGATTTATTCGACAGATTCGGGTAATCCCACGGAACTATAATAACACCAACAGTCAGTTGTGTGGGAAAAAAAGGAAAGGGAGCCTCACCGTTCAGCCCGATGAGAGTAATGCTCAAAACGTAAAACAACAGAATTCTAATCGCCATGGCTCGCACTTCAGGACATATAAGTAAGAATATTTCGCTTACCTCCAGAACACAAACTTAACAACCTTTGGCATATTTCGCGAGGGATTCTTCGTCTCTCCTGCGGTGATACCTAGACTTTCTGTTCCACCGTCTGCAGGCTGATAAGATCATCACATTCGCAACTCTAAGATGAAACTCACATGCGAAACTTGCTGTCACGAAAACCTTGGCGAAACCACCAAAGCCGCCAACGAATGGAGCGCCAGGAATATGCCAATTGTGGGTTCCGATGTATGTATGCGATTCGTTTACACCGACATTTACCAGGATGCCAACGATAATGAAGATCACGATGGTAGCGACCTTCAGGAATGAAAGCCAATACTCTATGGCGCGGGCGTTAAATCTCGTTTGGAAAGAAGAGAGTAATTCTGACCCAATTCTCCATAAGCCTTAACATGGGACGCATTGACTGACACGAGGAACACCCAAAAGAGTAGGCTGACTACCCAAGTATGCGATGTCGTCCAGAATTGTAACACCAGCTGGGCAGCAGTAAGGTCGGAGGCGACAGACACTGCATCATTGAACCAATAGTTCCACGACAGCGCAAAGCCATAAGACGGAGAGAAAAAGCGTGTCGCGTAGGCATTGAATGATCCTTGATGAACCAGAAGTAATGTGTATTGCGTAGAAATGACAGATGGAGCAACTCACCAGCCACTGGGTACTGTGTAGCCATTTCCCCTAGTAGCAACAGCGTCACATATACTATGAATCCCACGATACCATAGCAAATCAGCATGCTCGCAGGACCACCTTGGGAAAGAGACCTTCCGGTTCCTAGGAAGAGTCCAGTACCAATTGTACCAGCGATTGCAATCATCTGTACTTGGCGTGCCGACAAACCACGATGTAGACCTCCGCGCGCAGACTGAGGGAATGGGGCTTCCGCGTCATCCACATGGCGTTCGATTCTGATAGAGTTCTCCAGTGATGGGACTCTACTGTTCGAGGATGTTGTTCTGGACGAAGAGTGACTCATAGACTACAGCGCTCGACGCTTCAGATGACGGAGAGGAGAGGAGAAAGTCAGTAGTAGACATTTTTGAAGGTGTTTCTTATGTTGTCACCTTCTGCAGCGGGATCCACCTTAGGTTGATGACTCCAATGATGAGCACGGAATGCTCGCGCCAAGCTAGCGCAATTGTATGACGCGGTCGGCAGTGGTACCATTAGGTCAGCAGCGATCGTGTGTAAGACTTAGAGCTTAGACTCTCAACGCCAACTACTTAGATCTTATACCTGGCTCGCATATTAAACGAGCTTGTTGCGCTCCTTGTTTTACAAATTGCATATTGTTAACCACCATCCGACCTTCTCCAGGTAATATTCTCATACTCTTAAAACAACGTCATGTGCTTACAACCATGCGCAGCTCGTCGTCATGGGCGGTGAACCTCAACCATCGAAAGGCCCGGCATTACCAGGCCCAACGACCTCAAAGCCTTCATTACCACCAGGTATGGTGCTTGGTCCGGACGGAAAACCCTGCAAAATCTGTACTGCGTTTCGTAATTGGAGGCCCACAGCTTCAGGCACGGAAACTTCGAGCAAGAAATCTACTGCGGCGATGATGGCCGTTTTTGCATCTGGAACAGGGTTCCAACCCCCGAAGTCCAAGCCAGAAAATGCAGCACTGCCCCCACACTGCCCTCCCGATGTTGAAGCCCTCGGACGTGCGACCTGGTCATTTCTACATACGACCGCAGCGTATTACCCGGCACGGCCCACACCCCACCAACGTGCAAATATGCTCAATCTTATTCACGCACTACCCGCCCTGTATCCATGCTCAAACTGTGCAGAGGACTTTGGCGACAAAACAAAGGAGAATCCCCCAGACGTGAGCAGTCGGGAGAGGTTGAGCAGGTGGTTCTGTGAGCGACATAACGAGGTGAACGAGAAGCTGGGCAAAGAAACGTTTGATTGTGCAAAGGTTGATGAGAGATGGAAGGATGGTCCACCAGATGGCAGCTGCGACTAGATATCGTGTTCTGGAGATGGACCTACATAATAATAGCTTCTCAGGAAACACACGTGCATGAATGCCACAGTCTACAGCTTGAAGCGCCCAATAGTATTCATGGAAAACAATGTCGTCATGGGCAGTGCAACAGCCTGGAGACTTGCAATTGTTCTCCGCCGAAGATCATCAACCGGCAGAAGGCTTGCCCTCACGACGGAACTGCCACGCCTTCGGTGGGGCATGCACTGCAGTGACTGCACGAGGAAGGGACATGTGGGTACACGCAGTCAAGAAGGCCTTTGCGTACCCTTCAAATAAGCCTGACCTTCACTTGCCCGTCCTCTATTGTGCTGAGACTAAGAATCTTGGTGGAGTCTTGGTATGTCGCACCCGTACTGATTTCTGTAATTGTCTTTGACAATTGATCGAGTTCAGCGGCTTAAACCAACTGTTGTACTTGTAACACCGGACCCAAAGTGAGAGGGCTGTTCAGATATTGGTACGTATCTCGAGCATTGTATGCCTGTGGAGTGCTCATGATTTAGTAGATCCATCATGTTTAACGTTCTCGTAGTTGGCCAAACTGGAGACGGGAAAAGCTCAGTCGTGAACTTGATCGCCGGACAAAACCTGGCACCCACAGGAGACGACCTCCAACACTGCACTGAACGCTGCACTGAGTATCCAATTTTGGTTGACGGTCATCAGTTCCAGGTCTGCGATACGTTTGGCGTCCTTGAACCCCAGGTGGATAGCAAGTTGTACACCGAGGCCATCGCTGATACATATGGCGCGATCATTGCCTTCAAGGCAAGAGGTGGCATTGATATGATCCTTTATTGCATACGCGACGACAAAATAAACGACCTTCAGAAGATGAAGAATTACTTCAGGCTGTTCCATGAGGTTCTTTGTGACGAAGAAGTTCCAATTGCTGTTGTTGTCACAAATTGTGGCAGCTCAATGAGCACCTTGAGTGCAGAACGCTACAAAGCAATTTTCACTGCACGCAATATTGCTTACGTTGACTGCATCTGCGTCAATGTAGCTGGCACTCATGGGCTTGACAATCCTGTGGACACCAAATCGCAGGAGGCGATCAGAAGGCTGCTAGTGAAAGGTTGCGAAGCACCGGAGTCTAGATCCAAACTGCAACAGTTTTGGCGGATAGCCAAAAATCTAGCTGGGAGAGGCCAATCTCTCAAACGAAAACAGGTGTCGACACTCCTCACTCAACGATGCAAGATGAACTCGGAAACCGCTGGGCTAGTAGTCGCGGCCCTAGACCTCGAGGCGCCATCAAATCGGCTTTATCGAGCACCCTATGCGCGTGGTAAATGTT
This sequence comes from Rhizopogon vesiculosus, assembly GCA_001882365.1. Classification (NCBI taxonomy): domain Eukaryota; kingdom Fungi; phylum Basidiomycota; class Agaricomycetes; order Boletales; family Rhizopogonaceae; genus Rhizopogon; species Rhizopogon vesiculosus. The sequence continues at coordinate 25,131 of LVVM01004405.1, read as the reverse complement.
CGTTCTCGGTGTCCTGCAGTGTCGCTTTGACTAATCGGTGCGTAATTGCAGCTATGACTCGCGAGTCACTACTTTCGAAAGCCCACATGCCGGAGGAACAAGAGCCAGCTGTGCTGGATGCCAGGTAAGCATCAGTCATCTGATAACCCGTTCGACCTGAGCTTGACTGCCCTCTCTTCAGCTCTGGATCTCGAGCACCTTCTACTGTGGATAATACCACTGTTCCTTCTTAGGCGGACGCTGACGTTGTTGCTGACCAGATGTGATCAGTCCTGATTGTATTGCGAATGAATGTATCAATATTTACTTTGGAATCCTAATTGTTAACATTTTATCGACAACTAAACACGGTTTTATTCACCAAGGGAGGCAGAATGTATATACTCCGCGATACACATTAGGTTTCAAACTCCGTGAGGTCTAGTAATAGCCGTACACCTATGGTTGGACCGCCCCCACAGCAGCCATATTTTATTTCTCAACTTGGTCATTATTAGCGGCAGTGTTGGCCCCTACGTTCCTTGCCTCCCACTTTCCACCAATCCTTATGATACTTCCAACAGCCCACAACTCAATGTTGCGCCGTTAATGGTTTCTGAACATCCGTATGCAACTATCAACAACTCTTACATCGTCGTACTTTGTGATGAGCTTACCCAGGCAGCGATGCAAAACCACCTCAACTTTCTCCAGACAGCTCATGCGCCTGACTCGTTCCTCGGCGACACTCACAGGTTTGCAGAGGGCATCCGTCATGTAAGTATATGACGGACATGTTACGCTGGAGAATTCACCGAGAACGTCGTTGAATAGACACGTCGCATGCCTGAGGCAGACTACATAGAGAAGGACCCAATCGTGCGCACCATGGAAATCGATACCAAGAAGGGCGCGCCTTGGGTGAGTAGTATACTTCTGCAAAATTCGATTACTTCCAATGGCATTAACTCAACACAAGGGTCTCGCCACTATCAGCCACCGGCCCAACTGCTGAGATTCAGCACTTTCACCAAGTATCTCTACGATTTGGCAGGTGGGAGGATGTCGACGTCTATGTCATCGACACCGGCATCAGCGTCACCCACTCTGAATTTGAGGGCCGTGCTTCCTGGGATAGGACCATCCCTGTAAATGACATTGATGAGAATGACAATGACCATGGTACACATTGTGCTGGTATCATCGCTTCTCGCAAGTATGGCGTCGCCAAGAAGGCAAAAATCACTGCCGTCAAGGTGCTTGGTACTGATGGCAGTGGCCATATGTCTGACGTTGTCGCGGGAGTTACTTGGACTGCTGGGAAGAAGCTTATAGCTGCTCGCGCCGAGTTTGCTGCCACTGGCAAGACCAAGCACAAGAGATCGATTGGTTGCAAACACGAGTCTCGGTGCTGGAAAGTCGAACGCTCTCGACACGGACTATTAGCCGCGCAGTTGATTCTGGTCTTCATTTTGCCGTTGCTACCGGTATGATAAACCAGTTAGTTCATAGTAATATTGTTTCTGATCACGGTACTAGGCAACGATAATAGGGATGCTTACAATTACTCCCCTGCGGCGGCTGAGCGCTGAGAAGCCGTGACGGCCGATGCTTCCACTCTTGGCGATGAATTTGCGTACTTCTCCAACTACGGCACATGCATGTATGTTCTTGCTCCTGGTATGTAATACCACACTTGTCAGAAACCGCTTGTTAAGCGCTATCATTTCACAGGTCTTAACATTATATCCAGGTACATTGGTGGCGAAGACGCAAACGCTACCCTATCCGGTACCTCAATAGCTGCGCTTCACACTGCTGGCTTGCTAGCATACCTCCTGCCGATATATCCTTCCGCGACCTTCAACCCAACTTTGAGCTCGAAGTTCCTTCCACCCGTGTCTCCTTATGTTTCCTTCTACTCCTGTCATACTGCTCTCCCCCGCCGGATGACCGAATTCCTGCCATCGCCTCAGCCGGTTCCAACGAGATATCGCCCAAGGAGCTCAAGCAAGCTCTTCTCGACCTTGCATTGAGAGGCATGCTAGCTCGAGTACCCTCGCAGACAGCGAACCTGTTCATCTTCAATGCTACTGCGTAATCATAGATATATTATTTATTTATTTCAGGTGGAATACAGCCTCACCACTGTAAGTATAAGTGGTTTGCAATTGTACTATTTTATTTTATTTTATTAATCTTACTTTTATCTGTGAGCCGTTCTGCAGAGCATTTTTTTCTCTGAGTCGTGCGGAGATGAGATTCAAGGTCATACTAAGGTACTTAGCGTGATCGCCCGCCAAAAACTTGTCCTGGGGTCTCGCGGTCTCAATGTGATGAACTCACAACAAGATAGCCTCCCCAACCCATTCCATGATCCCAGCAGAAGCATGCAACTCGACCACTCTCGAGGACTGCTTATCATAAACTTCTGTTAGACAGAGTTCATGTAGTGGTGGATGGACGGTCACGGTTCGAATGCAAGACTGCAATAAAACGGTGCAGTGGTCCTAGAAGAGACATGGGATACGATGGTCACCGCGACTGTGGTTTGATCTCATCCTCAAAGCTTCAGGAATTGCAATACCGCGACCTAATATTAGATAACTTGGACACTGGACAGACCCATACTAAGGCTACGGAAGGAAATGTTCTGCGATCCTCCTCCACCCCCAACTAACACATTCCCAGCACGGGCCCATGATCGGAAACGTAAACTCTGCAAACGAAAGGGTCGCCCAGCGCTCAGCTCGCACACATAGCTTGTTCACTGATAGAAATCAAAAAGGGGTCAGTTTAAACTTTATAGCTGATAGGGAAAAAGGAGGGGGAGAAGTTGGGTATAGCGTGGGGACTGGGGAGGTGATAGGAAGGATAGGAAGATTTACCATGTGCCAAAGTTGAGTGGAGGTGCCCTGGCGTACCTGCGGTGATATTCACGTACGGCGTCTGCGAGTGTGCGGTTTACACGGGCGAACTTGGTGTTCCTCTCCTCTTCAGCACGAACGATGAGATCGAGGATGGGATGTCGGGCGTTTGCGTTGACTTGTAGTAAGCCGTCGGGGTGGAAGGTGTGAGTAGGATGGGTGATAAGGGTTGTTGGAGAATGGAAGATAGAGTCATATTCTTGGTACTGGAATCACCCTGCTTGAATCGGAACGGGCACGACTCGACCCAAGTACCGGGGACTGTCCCAGTGATAAATATGGGTGATAGAACGTGTTAGACGACAAAAAGACAGTGAACACAGACATCCAAGTGCAGAAGTTGGTGCAACATGAGGCATCCCTATAGTAATGTTCATCGCTGTGTCATCTCGTTGGGTGGAGACTGAGTCTATTTGAACCTGCAGTAAATCATCAGGGCAAAAGATATAAGTAGGATGCGGGTGGGGGAATCATACTCGAGGATTACCAATGGGTCTGATAACCAAGAAACAGATGAATACAGATGGGCAAGAGTGAAGTACTTGTAAATCGGTCAGGTATGGGCTGCAATTCGAACTCCGAACGGAATCACAGATCATTCTTCAAAGCTTCAACCGTTCGCACCAGTCTCCGTTAACTTTTAGCAGTTGCTAAGAATTCAGTAGCTTCACACTGACACAACATGGCACCCACTGACGACATCAGAGCGAAGTTCGGGCGTTTTCGAATTCTTGTTGTGGGGCGAGCAAATGCGGGCAAGACCACCCTTCTTCAGAGAGTCTGCAACACCACAGAAAAACCCGAGATCTTCGATCGTGAGGGGAAGAAGGTAAATCCTGCTTTCTGTGCGACATCAGACTCACTTACTGATCGATCGTGATCAGATCAATGCCGCCGTCGTGCAATCATCCGTCAATGTATGTACCCACGTACTCTAGGGACCGATCTTGACAATT
>LVVM01004405.1:4168-19617 GCA_001882365.1 Rhizopogon vesiculosus | reverse complement strand
ATGTAAGTTCTCTCATGGTGGCTGGAGCTGGAATGAAGCTGACAGTTTTAATACCCTTGCACCATTCTTGCCTTGACAGCGGGTAAGTTCTCTCATGGTGGTTGGAGCTGGAATGAAGCTGACAGTCTTGATACCCTTGCACCATTCTTGTCTTGGCAGTTTGTAAGTTCTCATGGTGGCTGGAGCTGGAATGGAGCTGACTGTCATGATGCCCTTGCACCGTTCTTGCCTTGACAGTGGGTAAGTTCTCTCATGGTGGCTGGAGCTGGAATGGAGCTGACAGTCATGATGCCCTTGCACCATTCTTGCCTTGACAGTGGGTAAGTTCTCTCATGGTGATTGGAGCTGGAATGAAGCTGACAGTCATGATGCCCTTGCACCATTCTTGTCTTGACAGCGGGTAAGTTCTTTCATTGTGGCTGGAGCTGGAATGGAGCTGACAGTCTTGATGCCCTTGCACTGTTCTTGCCTTGACAGTTTGTAAGTCCTCTCATGGTGGCTGGAGCTGGAATGGAGCTGACAGTCTTGATGCCCTTGCACCATTCTTGCCTTGACAGAGTGTAAGTTCTCTCATGGTGGCTGGAGCTGGAATGGAGCTGACAGTCTTGATGCCCTTGCATCATTCTTGCCTTGACAGTTGGTGAGTTCTGTCATGGAGGCTGGACCTGACATGGACTTGAAGATCCTGTGACTTTTGTGGTGAATCTTTTGGCAGCTGGTTGAGTGGTTTGATTTACTTCTTGGATATTTTTCTCATATTGCAATTTCCATGCATGCTCTTATAGGATGTAAGTGATGTAGTTCTTCTGGTACTTTGTCAGTGCGTGACTGACTTTCAATGATAACAATTGTTTTCTACATAGTCTGTAAGTCCTCTAATCATTCATTCAATTGACTTTTCATTTTAACTTGCATTGTAATATTGTTTTAGGATGTATGTTCTGTAATGCTGGAACTTTATGAGCTCCATTTACAGTGATCTTTATGTTTTATGATTCCTATAGCTTGTGTGTGTTTTGACCTCTTGCATAGCTGTCACTGACCTAAACTGTAGCTTGTATGCCAATCCCCTCTCACCCTGTTTTCTGTTCTACTCACAAAGGACATCACACAACTTCCTAAAGGCTGTATGTTGTTCCTAGTCTCCATATCATGCACTCTGATTTGTGTGTTCAGGGCATTGATACTGCTGGAGTAAGTGAGGTTGGTGGTTATCGACTTTCTGAGTCAAGTTTGGTGTGTTCTCCCCTTGCTTAAATTTAGATAGAGAATGTTGAACATGCATGATGATAGTCACAATGGTCATTCAATACAGTACCACAAACTATACAACTTGGCATTGGTTAAGCTCTTTTTTGCTATCCAAAATGTCATTAACAGAAGCCTTCTAGCCACCATCCTTATTGTTGAATATTCCTTCTTTTTGTCACAGCAGGGCAATCAGAAGTCAGGAAAGATTGTAGAATTGGCTGCTGCTGAATATACTAAGACAAAGACTGCAGCAGTGGTGAAAAAGGCTGTGAAAGATATTCTTCATCAAGATGATGGAGATGAGGACAAGTTATGCAAGATGATCATAGATGTCATTTTGCAGAACCGCATGTGTGGGTCTCATTCATCTTGGGAGTTGGACTTTAATCTTATTGGCTCCTATTTAGCTAAGGTCTTCGAGGAGTAAGGAAGTCCTGGGAGTTGTGGCAAGGAGTCTGGTTTTCCTTTATGAAGTTCTTTGTAATTGTTTGTTCGACTTCTTTGTACCGTGATTGCAATGTTTAAATTGTCTTGGGGCATCAGATCATATCACAAAGTTGGATGCGTGATGTGAAGGATAAGAGGTGGATTGCTATGAAGCTGCACACTGGACCACCAGGCACGATTGAATTGAGCAGATGTAGATAGAAATGTCAGAATAAATTCCAACGAACAGCTCAGTGCAGAGTCTACAGTATGATATAATATGCCTCGGTATAATAAATAGACAGATCCCACCTCCTCCCGAAAAGGATTGGATTTGTATATGAAAAGTCACCCACCCAACCATAACCACAGGTCAAAAAACGCAACTCGTAGACGCACTTGAACAAGTAAGCAGCCATATTCTCAGCTCTTCGAAATGTCAAACTCCACTCCCTCCACTCTCTCATGACCTGCACCGCCAACTCCTCATCCACCCCATCGGCCCGCGAGATCGCCACGGAAGAATTATATAGGTCTGAGTAGTTATTTTGGAAGGGGATGTAGTTGACTTAGGGGGCGATGCTGTCTGTGAGTCTGTGGGGATTCAAGTTTTAGTTTGTGTAGGGACAGGATAGCGAGGGGACGAAGTGGGCAGGGTAGATCATAGATTTGAAGATGAGTGCGTTGGTTGTTGTGAGCCATTTGAATCAGCTTGAGCAGCCATTTCCATCCACCTGAAAAACAAACAAGTAAGTCGCAGTCGCAAGAATAACAGCGAAACAGAGGTGAACAAAACAGGTGTACGAACAAGAGGGTCGAGATAAAGAATTGGGAACTCACATCAAGCGCATGCTTGCATTTTCCCGCTTCCCTCACACCCATCTTTCCCCCTCAATCCTCCCCGCAAACGTAATGTGACGCATAGCATGGTTGAACCTCGTCTTCTTCACCTTCTCTAATCTCACACTCTCCCGTCCTCACGGCCTTCACCATCCGCATCGATAACCAAAACCTCCACGCACTATTTGGGCGTCATCTCCATCCACTTATTCCGCAGCGTGTCCCTCCACAGCCTATCCTCTGGATAATCCATCACCGTATTCATCCCCTTCCACAGTAGCCTCTCGTCCTCCTTTGTCCCCCACACCCCTTCCTCACCACTCTCACCTCCGACATCAGATGTCCACAAGCATGGGTGTGGGACGCAGAGATCAGCGTGCAAAGAGGTGAAGCATAAGCTGGATCGAGGATGGGGTAGGGCTCGGCGCTTGAAAGTAGGGCCGTGCATTAGGAATGGGTCCATTGTGAGGAGGTGGTCGAAGAAGAATGATTATGTTTTGGTGGTTCACTTCTGGCTTTGTGAGTGGGTGGGTTGAGGGTAGGGGCGCATGGTTAATGAATGAGTCTGCGGGCGCCGGGACATGCGTACAGTTAGCCTCTCCGTTCGGTCCATTTCAATATCAATATCTAAAAGCTCAGCGCTTAGGAGGAAGACAAAGGTATGGTGAAAACGTACAGTTGCCTGACCTGTGAGCTCTCTCCTCATTTTTCGTCCGTCAGAACTTCGAAACACATTGGGGTTATCAATGCGCACTAAACACAGCCCTAAAGAGAGGCAAGTCCTCCTCGACCTCCTTCATCAACTGAAATATCTTATACGTGTCATTGAGTCATTTCCATTTCTCATGCTCGTCGTTAGGCAGCATATCATTTGCAATATAAAACGGCCCAGAAGGGGTGGATATTGCGAGGGTGTCAGAATAGACATGTCCCCCAATCGCGCTGGACGGCCTAATCGTGTTGGCTTGGTGCCCCAGACTCAGAAGGCGAGATCGCAGTGAATCTGGTCGTATTCATCTGGGAGTTGGACGTTGTGCTCCGTGATATATGTCCACCTGCAAATGAAATGCGGTCAGTTCAAACTTTACAGCTGACAGGGAATAAGAAGGAGCACAGCGTGGAAAGATGATAAGAAGGATAAGAAGGACTTACCATTTTTCAAAGCCGGGTGGAGGTGCCTTGGCGTACCTGCGGTGATATTTACGGACGGCGGGTGGGAGTGTAAGATGCTTACGGGAGAGCGCGGTGTTTCACTCCCCTTCAGCACGGGTGATGGGATCGAGGATGGATATCGGGGCCCGGGCGTCTTGGGCTGACTTGTAATAAACCGTCGGGGCGGAAAGTAAGTACGAGTAGGACGTATAAGGGTTTCCAGGAAATGGAGGTTCCGGGTATTAAATTATGGTACTGGAGTCATACCCCTCTGGGCACTAGATGTTACTAGAATCGTCATGCTCGAGATGAACTTGGAGGTGGCTCTGCAGACGGCTTAGGCCTGTGAACCTGATTGAAGCAGGCATGGCGAAAGGCTCTTTGAGTTTTGAAGGGAGTGCGTGCAACGTCGCAACTGTCTCAGTGATAGATATTGGTGCTAGAGTAAGCGATAAGGGCGCAGGCAAATACGACGACGAAGACATTACTTGGTGTGGGCATGCATTCATCATCATATCGTGTCTTGGGCAGGCACTGCGTACCGTAATATCATCTTCTTTGTCTGAATCAACATCTTATCAGAAATTCCCAGAAGTAGTTGCGCCTGTGTTTCACATCTAATCCCTGCACTGAGCGCTCACGGGACGGTCGTTTTTCGCATTTGAACTTCGCGAATCGCAGCTGTACTACATCTCACTGAGCCTTAGTACCCAGTGGGAGCGAATATGTGCTGATTGCCTTCAGCAGGCGATAAGTCACTTTGCCGGAGTGGTTAACGGGATCGCCTGCTAACAGCGAAGCGGTTGGGCTTTGCCCGCGAGTGTTCGAATCGCTCAGGTGACGCTTTTTGGTATTTTTTAAATAGAGAGTTCCCACGGGGTCTACGCGAGACGCGATTCAGTCGAATAAACTCTTTGAGACATAAAGCGCCAACGCTCACGAATCACGATGAGCGCGAACAAATATGCAAACCTCCCTGACATCGTGCGTAACATCGCTGGTGCGGTATGATTCTTCAACTTATTACTCGGCGACAGGACACTGCACCAGATGTGTATGAAACAGAGGACGTATTTCCCTCTTCTGAGACTAATGCATGTACTCCTCGTCTTCTACAAGGCCACACATGAATATCTGATGCCCGCGTAGAGAGGAGACTCCGATTCAGATGAACCCTCAGGTCCACGGACACGTATCCAGCGTGGTGGAGATGCCTCAAAGGAAGAACTCGACAACAGCAATTTGATCAGTGCCGAAGAGGCAAGCAGACACTTTCGGAGAGCAGAACGGCGTCGTGCGTTGCACTCCCTCTTTCAGTAGGCGATCGATCTTATCACTAACGCCTGACCATGCTGCCATCAGGCAAGGCATCACGCTTTACATACCCACCGTCACCGACATCCTCTCAATCACGTTCCCCGTCACCCAATAGGCGGCCCCTCCCTGCACGCCTGCGATCCCTACAGGCTGAGCTTACTGCTTTGGAGGTCGAGGTTGCCGATCCGTCGAATCCTGCACTTAAGGCTGAGGGTGTTGACGCTGGCGAGATGATAAGAGGATTAGTAGACGTGCGGAGAAGGTTAGAAAAAGTTAGAATGGGACGTGAGGGACGAGGGAGATTAGTCGGCGTCGTGCTTGGTGATGGTGGTAGGGATGGCGGTGAAGAAGACACTGAACAGATTCACGATGCTACTGACAAGGCGGTTGAGCCGAAAAGGAATGCAGTATCGGACGTTCGGAGCGTCGCTGAAATGGACAAACGAGTCGGGGAACTAGAAAAACTAGTGGGGTCCGTAAGCGCAACTTTGGATGAGGTATGTGTGGCTTTCGATGTCAAGACTGCGGTGTTCACCCAACGTTTCCAGTCCACGCCGATCACGCCACCTCTTCTTCCTATGATCACACGTTTGAACTCACAATTGACGCTTTTGACTCAACCACGGCATATCGACTCCATATCCCGACGGTTGAAACTTCTGCTGTCCGACCTGGAGCGTGTATCTACTGCGCAGGCACAAAAGCGCCAGTCGCAGCCTTCCCAGGCTGGGAGTGCCATGACACTTCATAGTACTACGACCCAGGATGCTATCCTTCCCCTGCTCTCTCGTCTAGCCCCGTCGCTTCCTCACATCCCACATATATTGACTCGTTTGCGTACCCTTTCTGCGCTCCATGCGTCCGCAGGTGAGTTTCAGGGAACGATGACGGCGCTTGAGGAAGAGCAGCGCAAGACAAGGGAAGCTCTGGAAGCTCTCAAAAGTGCTGTCGCAGACGTGGAGGTCAGCTTAGAGGCCAACAGGGGGACAGTCGCAAGTAATGTACAGGGACTGGAGGACAGAGTGGATAGAGTTTTGTCTCAACTTGAGGAGTTTTCAAAGTAACACCATGTTGACGTTATAATACCCAGGCAATCGTAAGGAGACCATTAATGACGTGACAGTAAAATACATTAATCCATGCAGCCTCCGTTTGATCACTCCACTTCGACGCCGGACTGAGAAAGATACTCTTTGGCATGTTCCTTGGCTTCAGCTGAAACATTAGGATCTGGAGATGTAGATAATTAGAAGATGCGAAGCAGTGAAGGGCTGGTCTCACTATGGATGGCCGCCTTATATCCAGCAAGGACACGGTGCTGGTGCTCCTCATCTGAATGTATATCTAACTTTTGATAAATGCCAGCAGCCTCCAATACTTCTCTGGCATGTTGCTTGGCTTGTTCGGAAACATGGGGGTCTGCACAACCAATCAGCAAGACAGCACACCCTCACAAGCAACAGCAACATACTGGAAGTCGCCGCCTTATAGCCCCGAAGGACATTTTTCTCATGTGCCTCGTCTGCGGCCGACTTTCCCTGCGTTGGCGGACTGGGGTCCGCCGTCTGACCCATCTCTTCAAGGCGTTTCATCGCGTTTTCCTTGGCCTCATTTGACACGTGAGGGTTGTGCACAGCCGCTTTCAGGCCGGCAATAACGCGAGCGCTGTCTTTAGTGTGTTCCTTGTGTCCTGCGACGCGAACGCGTGAGCTTGTCGCCAGGAGTCGGCTGAAGACGCGCGAAGACATACCAGACATGAGCGTTCGATAAATAAATTGGTGGATGTAAACTGCATTTTACCCCCCTAGCGAGCACCTTTTATGCTGACTGCGGGGAGCCCACTAGGGGTTCCAGCCTGTGGGCTTGTCCTGACGTCGGTGTGATATCACATTCACGTGCTGCGTGCGTCAGTATTCGATACACACGTGATGTCGTCATTAGAACAGGCGCTCAGTGAAACAACAACTTAGGCGCTCATTGCTTGTCTTTTGCGTGTCAGTTCCTTGGTCAGATTCGTCAGATAAATTCACGAACGTAGGTGAGTAGGATCATTAGGTGGATCAAATTCATTCCGCGTTTCGAAGGAGTTTCGAGTTAGGTGGCAATGGGCAAAAGACCTAACCCCGGCACTGCCACACCTATAGAGAAGGCTGATTCGGAGCGGCGTTTGTGTACCGCAAACACAACTTTGCAAGGAAGTCTTGCAGAGAAAGTTGTTCGAAATAATGTCTATAATTCAGCTACCAGAACAAAATTTTATTTAATGCATTGACACACGAGATACATGGTCATTGGTCCGTGTTGGCTAAAATTGACAATTAATAAAATTCTGTTCTGCTACTATTGTGCGGGTAGGTCGTTTGAACTATATTCATGCGTGGTGAGGCAGTATGACGAGCGGATCGGTACCCAAGTCTTTCAGAGTGCGAGATCCCCTGAATAGTACACAAAGATGCGCTACTTTCCATAAACGTGAGCCATATTCTCGACGCGTTTCCCGTTGGAAATCGCTGCCAGAGCCCATGACAGTGCATCTAAGGACGTTCTAACGTTATTTCATCTGCTTTAATAATTTGGAATGACTTGTGGAGCGCCGTCCCCACTGCACACCAAAGGTGTTCTGCTAGTAAGCTTATAAGTAAAGCCCTCAACCTGAAGGATCATCGATCATGCTCGAAAGCGCTGGAAGTCTTCGTCGCATTTTTGCGGGTGCGCTGGAGATATGGAAACGGTTCACGGAGGAGGTTGCTGTGGGTGGCCTCTAGTAATAGTTGGACCGTCAAGCACTTAGTACTCCCAGGATAATTCGTTGAATTGGTCACTAGCGGTGACAGTAATGTACAACAAATATCGCGTCTTCTCGAAAGTTAAGTATGAAGTATTACAGTGGCGGAATTCAGTAACTTAACCACAAACATTGAAAGATGATCCGCACCTTGAACAGCAAACACGAGGATATCGCTTTGCTCTACTCCTGTACTAAAGCTGCGGCAACAGCCGCAAAATATTTAGTATGTGACACTGGTAGATCAGATCTCCTGTATATCCGAAATGTGGCCGTGCCTCTGGCGTCTGAAAGATTCGAGATAGCTATTGACTCCATACCATGAGGTCGAGAGATCATTTTCACTAGTTAGGTGGTAGCAGACTTAGTGGATGCAAGGGAGCATGGTGAAAATGATGCGAGCAACAGCTTCAGAATGTGCTACCAGAGAGTAGCACACTTGCAGTTCTCTTAGGGAGGCATGACGAAATGACTCGCTTGGGGATGTATATCGATATTCACAGCATACATCGCGATTTGCAGGGTATGCAAGTGGGGACATCGACGGAGTGCTGCGAATAATCCACGGAATGTAACGGCAGAATGTCGCCCACTAATTCTAGACGGCGAATGTGTGGTTGACTTGACATGGCTTCCAAAAGAAGGTCGTTGCAAAGGCAGATGGGTAAACGACCAGCGTGGGTCAGAGTTTGCAGCTGCGTGAAACAGAACAACTGCCTAATCGTTATGAAAGGGCTGCCTGAGTCTAAAGCCGTTGTAAGGGAGTCAACGTAAATGAGTTCTAATCTCCGGCCTGCAATGCACTGCGACAACGCACAAAACAACGGCTCAGCCTGTGCCCAAGGGAACTCTTCGATCAGCCTGATGTCGACCTCTTTTAGCGAGGGGAACTTGGAGTGTTGTAAGAAAGTGATAATGTCTGCAGCCTTGTCTACACTGAAAAAGAGTCGTAACGTTGAGAAAGGATGCGAATTCAGGCCTTGAGATTACCCGGGCCTAACAGGAGACACTCTCCGTAAATCTCAACTGTTGGAAGGGCAGCCAAGTTGGAGAGGTGCTTCCATGCTGCAGAGTCTAACGATGGACACAGCAGTGTGACGAGCCTCGTGCACGAACGGACAGTGTCGGATAGCAGGGCCAGCACATCTGCACTTTGCTCACGTCGCGATAACAAGATGGATAAGTGCAACGTGAACTGACTAGTTGCTGAAAATATCGATCACGGGCAAAGTTGAGATCAGAACTGAAGCCCTTTATAGACCCAGCCAGCCTGGTGGTGTGCACTCTTTAGGAAATGCCGACGGTGCACCGCCCCCGCGTTAATATTTTGTATTTTGTGGTTGAAAGATTGAACGATCCCACAGTTGTCGTATCTATTTCCAGGTCTGTCATCATATGTTCCTCTCTAACTACATCACACAGTCAAGTATCTGCTTCTAAAATGCTGCGCAGCCGTGCTAGCCGGTCATATGATAGTGGGCCCTCGACGCCGCCGCCGCCGTCGCCGACTCTTGTCATTGACGACGGCGATGACGAGCAGAGCGACAGTAGTCCCAAGCGCAGGTACGGTGATAACCGCAGGTCTGCATCCTCCAGTGATGCAACACCGCGTCCAAAACCAACCATTCTCCGCTTGGGTCCCTTCCATCAGCATGACCAGCGCTGCCAGCATCGCGAAGCACTGCTTGATACTGACCATAACTCTCATTTTGACAGTTCTGTGCCGGCCCCACATCACAATCCGAACGTTGATATCCTTAGCTCCGATCCGTTTCTTGCACTTCCGAGAAAACTTGCCTTCTTTACTACTTCCAATACCAGCAACCCCATCAATACAAGTCCCTTAAAGCACCTAAACTTCCGCGATCGGTCGCGTTCGCGTCCTCGTTCTGAACTACCGAGAGACCCGACCATCCAACCCTCGATAATGACTTCTGTCTCGTCTTCAAATACCCTCAAAACACACACATCTCCCTCCAAAGTATACCTCCCATTGCTCATCCAGTCCTTGAGATTGACGTTCGTCATCTTAGCCCTCCACCCGCACTTACGATGCAAAGCTTGTTTCACGAGAAATGCACCGCCTTGGCACTCTCGCAGGCCTTAACCCCAGCATTGCCCCCTCCCTATCCACAGGTCCTGTTGCACCTCCTCTCACACTGACACCATCAACCTCGCCTGCCAGCAGTGGCATGTCGAGTGCACCTTCACTTCATTCCAGCGCATCAGGCGTGGGTATAACGGACAAGGACAATCCTTGGCGCACGCTGCATGTGCATGTCCTGCCCCTCTTCAATGAGGAGCCATTACGTGTACCTATGTACGTTTATTGCGTGATTCCCTGCTGCACAGCGTCTGACTATATCCAGAGAAGACCTCAACGCCCTTGTGCGGCGACACATTCAAACCATTCTAGCTGTATCTCCTTCGAAAACCCTTGCAACCCTTGAAACTGACGCGCGCGAGCTCATTGCAGCAGGCATGGTCACTCTCAACGCCAAGCTCGCTAATATGTCAGATGAGATCTTACTGACTCGCGTTATTGAGATCTGGGGCTTTTTCTGGGATCAAATACTCCCGTATATCGAGGGTGTTAGTTGTCTTGCTCAAATGTGACACTTCTATCCATTCTAATGCCGTCTTTCAGGTTCTTTTACCCTTACAGACGGATGCTCTACTTACCTCGCTGCATCGTACAGCAAAGCAACATCGGGCGTCTTCGCCCACGCGACAAAACACTAAGATGAATAGTTCATCTTCGCTATCATCGCTATCCCCGACGGTAGACATTCGCAGCGTTGCCTTGTGTGCGTTCCGCGATCGTGTTGTACTTCCTATCCATGGCCGTCTACAAAATCTACTGTCCCCTCCTCTTGGGAAAGAAATGCTTGCACGGCTAGGTCCCTTCCGTCAACCGAGATTACAGCAGATGTGCGTGCCCTTTAGAATTCAAGCCCAAAATGCCCTAACGCAGTCCCTAGGTTGCTAGTCCTTACGTCTGAGCGGTGTGTTCACGGTCCCTCTTCACCCCTCTCATTGCACACACCTGCTGTCCAGCCTTCAGCAGGCGAGGCAGCAATCGAGTCTCTCCTCCGCCTAGTCTCAAACCCGCATCGACTTTCGTATGGACAAGGTCTCACACATCGGGCTGCCACACCCAGCTTCCTTTCTGCTGGGCGGCCCCGTGATCGACGCGGGCGTATTGGCTCCTGCGGGGCGGTGAGTGTGCTGGGGATTGTCGGCGGGTGGGCTACGATGCCCACCCGGACAGATGAGCAGGATGAAGATGATGAGGGCGGAGAGACCCCTAGAATCGGAGGGATTGAGAAGGGTCCTACGAGGTCAAGCCACCAGCATGGGGGCGGGTGGGGCCTTGGGGCTGGGAATGAGGAGGTCGTTAGGCCAGTCGAGGAAGATGACGACGACGACGCGTTGGATTGGAATCAGGTTCAGGTTGGTGAGAGCTATCTAGCTGGGGCGATTGTGTGTTGATTGTATATTGGTTCTAGGCTGTGGTTGAGAGGATGGTAGGGATGGAGCCTAATGAAGCTACTGAGCCACGGAGAAGGTTAACCTGATAATCTGCCTGGAAGTAGGAGCTGTACGTCACTCTGCGTTTGCTTATCTATGGATTGATACTGTGCTTTTCTATGGGTATCGCCAAGGACTCCCTTCTACCTCCACGTGGCACGTGGGGTGATCAGACCTTCGATTGATGATCAATCAGCGATGATCGATTCAAGCAGTCGCTGAGCGCTCACCTCGGATAGGCACAACGTAATCATGATGTGGTTGAGCCAATGACGAACCTCCCTCTTGAGGTTCGTAGTATGGTTTGTGTTTCTCCCGTACACGACATGCATAGTAGGGCAGAGCACCTCATGGCAAGGCCAAAGACAGATCGTGGAGAATTCACGAACAAATGCCAAGCGCGCACGCTCATTGATTTGGTGGCAACACGGAAATTTGCCTTTTGGTCGACGCCCACTTTGCCTATAGATGATGAATGAGTTGCGGCCAGCCCTAAGTGGGAGCTTTGCGTATCCCTTGCGATATCTATATATGCGAGTCTTCCCTCCGGTCAAATGCCTCCTCTCCTCAGGTTGGCATGGATCCATCTACCGGGGAAGTTCTACCTAATTAGCAGGTATTGCGGACGCTTGGTAAGTGATCCTCCTCTTTGAAAGCAAGCTTGTACGTAGATCGCTATGCATGCAGCAGCAGCTTCTTCGTGAATTGAAATCGTATCTATATCTATCGGCGCTGGCACTAGGACCTCTTGAGACTTGATAAGCAAATGCCATATTCCTTGAGCGCCATATTGAACGGGGGTTATTATAGTAGATCTGATAAGGTCCTCCATTCAATTCGAATTATATAAATACTGCTCCCGCAGACCAGGGGGCTATCACCGCTCCTCAGGCTAAAGTGCTTGTACGCCGTAAGTCATTTACATTCGACAGCGTACCCGTATTCCAACCAGCGAACGGGCATCATTTAGCATCACTCATCTGCATCTGCATCATCATGGACAAAGACGCTGCTAAACGCATCCAATCTAATGCGGTGAGAGGGACTTGAAAATCACCAAACACCTGCTAATGATGGCCCATCAGGATCGCAACAACAAAAACCAAGGCTTCAAATCAAGGGCAATGTCTGCAGCAGATCGTAACTCTGCTCCCATGGGTGTGCAGAACGGTGTGCAGAGCGGTGAAACTAGTAGTAGGCAAGGTGGAAACACCAATGCAAGCTCTGGAGGAACAAGAAGAAGTAGTTAGGCCTAGTGAGACAGTGGTCCACGTGTGCAACCGATTGTTCCATTATCGAGTGACTGCAGCTGTTTATTGTATCACGTATTGATGTATTTACTACCAAATGTACCACCAAATTCGAGGGAAACTTGAAAGGCTCTTCAGAACGTATCTGTGTGCCCGCGAGGTTGGAACACAATGTGATATTCTTGCAGCGGTGGTAATTCAATTTTCTGGCTTGGTACTATCGAGTCCTTGCGCGAATATATTCAGCACCTTTTGTCGATATCCCTGAGGAACTCCAATGGATATGTCGATCCTTCCCTCCGGAGCACGCCACAGCCCGTCATCTCCGCACCATAGATTGGTTCCAAAGACGCGTATATAAAGCAAGCCATGCCCACTCATGTGATATCTATGCGACTCTGGTTGACCAACTTGATGTCGATGCTCTGCAGGATGGAAGAGCTTCACAATAATTCAACCTTGTGAGTACTTATTAGGCCGCAGTTACATATGGTGTTGGCTGAACCTTATTTCGTCGGTTTACCTACAACGCCGCTTTCCATAACAACGTACTGTTTTGTATGCCATGCTCTGTGTCGACTCGGACTGTGCTAGCCACTTCAAGATATGACAGGGTCATTCATGAAAATTGCCCTCGTGTGCGACACACAAACTTCAGACATGAATAATCTTCATCCACTATATATGCCATATGGTATGTCATTTGCATTTTCACTTACATTGCCTGTTAATTTCTTCCGGTCCAGGATGCGCACATACATCCATATATTTCAGTAAGAGTTTTTATTGAGGTTCTAGCACAGGAGTTTATTAATTCTCTGCATACATCCCAGCCAGAAATTTTCACTGCACGACGCAAGTATGCCTCCGTACTATAGGGTGGATGGTCTTGAAGTTTTTGGGGCGTAGTTTTTAAGTTGAAAACTATGCTCTGCAAAACTTCAAGGTCATTCGGGTATTTATATCTAATATTGTCCAAGATGCAAACTAACTACTATGTATTGATAGCAAGCCAAAATACTACACTTCGGATGTTGTTACCATCCTATATGGATACCTAGAAGTCCGAGATCGACTCGAAAGATCAATCCGGCAATATTTCTTGTCGCTCATAGGGGCTAAAGGCTCTGGACACAAGATGTCGTGTTCGCGATAAATACAACCCATTAACTAGACCTTTCTACGGGTGGGTCATGAGTTCATTGAGTTCCGGACGGTAGATTGCTTTCCCTACATCAGGCTAGGGGGGTATATCGTGCACAGACCAAATTTACTCCCACTCGATAGGCTTAAAAGGGAACTTCCTACGTAGAACTATAAGTACAAGCGGTCAGGGTAGCGGAATCCTTCTGATGAGAGCTTTCATCGGCTACCTGACCGTTTTACTAGCCTCTCAATGCTCTACCTACCAGCGTTTTACCTTCGTACGGCGGTCTGCAGCGCTGAGTGCGGGAAGTGGTCTCCTTAGTACACTATTCCAAAGTTATAGTTCTATGCCCTCGCTTCGCGTCGGGCTGAGAACGACATTTGGTGGTACGCCGGTCATGCCAGAATCTAGTTCACTCTTCAATGAGCATGAAGAATTATGGTCCGTGAAGAATTCTTTCGGCGATGACTCTAACTGGGATGCCACCACTGATTCCTCCACTATGTCTGGGGTTCATTCCCCGGCCCCACAGCCCACAGTAGCCACAAACCTGACGTTATACTACGACCCAACAAACACCTCCTTGCAGAATACTTTCCCTATGGTGGCATCTGCCATCATCCCACAATACAAAGGTGTCTATGTCAATTGTAGCCCGGATGTCTTCTCGAGAGGTGATAGAAACTATCGCTCATATTGGTTCATCGAAGATCATTTCCCTGCATCTTTCCGTGTGATATGTGACGCTAGAGTGTTTGCAAAGCATCATTTGACTGTTAATACATCGACAATTTCCCTTGGGTATGTCACTGTTAGCTAGTTGAAATGGTTATGATTGTGTACAATGAAGGCTAACCAGTGGATCTGGGTAGGCATGAACATTGTAATCATAGCTTACCTACATAACTCACCCCCTCCGGCACATCACGTGGTGTCATGTGACTCCCCGGGTAGCTCGGTCAGTTGTCGGTGATTCTCACGGTATGCGGCATGCCAGTTCCTTATTCGTTCTTGCGGACGGTCACGTCAGCTATCCATTCAGTTCATTGGACCCAAAAGCACCAGTCTATCAATGATGAGTTGTACCCCGACTTTGACTCCCAGCAACACCGCGACGCAGGCTCTTTGTACTCACTGTTGAAAAGGCTCTATGGTAGGGACCTGTGGTTATCTGGGAGACTGGGAATGCTCGACGGACCGCGGCCTGGCCTTATCATAAGTTAGTATTATGCAATCTTGTACGCAAACTTCACACATCTGACAAGACTCGTGACGTCGATAATAATGTCGCCGACTCTCCTGATCATTCGTGAAGGCCATCATCTGGCCAGAATCTATAATTGAGCTAGTACTGGACATGTTCCATATAGTAACTTGTACTAGTAAGACCACTTTGGGACCTCACTTACATGGAACATTTTCCACTACAGGATCCCCTTACATGACCGGGTCAGAGATAAAATGATAAGTCAGCCTTCTCTACGGAGTGCGTTCTGCCAAAGGAATATAAGCTGTCCTGCTAGTCCTTCTCAAGGCAGTTTATTTCTACAATGACATCGTCCGGCTCAAAGGTGTGGTTCGGTAAGCAAAGGAACAAATTGGGGACTTAAACCGCTAATCGTCTTGCCAGTGACCGGAGCATCTACAGGTTTTGGTCGAGCGGTTACCGAACTCATGCTGCAAAGAGGGGACAACATAGTTACGACTTTGCGAACACCTGCCATGCTAGATGACCTCGTGAAGTTGTACT
>LVVM01004399.1:0-27946 GCA_001882365.1 Rhizopogon vesiculosus | reverse complement strand
GAGTTACAAGCTAAAAGGATGCGTTCTGACCTCAAATCACGTGATGAACTGGTGTATGAATGAGGTCTATCTTACATGATCCTCGTGATAGTTCCGATGTCCGACACGAAGAGCGGTCGCCTTCCTCAAGTCATGATACTTGAATCTACTTTAGATCTCACTGAAAGCATCATGCGGCCCACTGGACTCTTATCCGTCGCAGTTGATGCACTCAATCTGCCATACTGTTTGCCCCTCCTGATACAGAAGGAACGACTATGTTCCTTCTATTGGCCTACGGGAGACTACGCTATCATTATGCTCGTCGTCAACTCCGCACATGGGATTTCAGTTTAAAGTATAAGTAACTGTATGAGATATCAGTACAAGAATAATGTCCTCATCACGACCGGTTTCTATAATTCCTCTGGTCATATATAGAAAAAAAAGATTTGTACAAAACTTACAGCGACTCTCATTGCTTGATCCATCCTCTACACAGTCCGGCACCGCACTTGCATAAAAGTGCCGTGGACGATATCTTTCGCTTTTCTTTTCGAGTGCCTGCAGAAATTTCTTCCGCAGCGCTTGGGTCATAATCAATAGTGAGTTCCTCTCCGGCGGGTATATCTCGAACAGCAACAAACGCTACGTAAGGCATGTTTATCTGGGATCAAGATCTTAAGCGAAAGTAAAAATTCCATGTGGTAATGCAAATACCTCTTGGATGGTATCGAAGACGACGGAATAGACCTTCATGTTGGGGGCGCATGAGTGACTGCAGGTCAAATAATTAAAATTCGTCTCTGGAGTAGATTGTTTCGACTCACTTGATGAAGCGCGTCCAGTTGCCTAGAGAGATAAATGGAATCAAATTCGTGCGTATGGAAGATCCTGACATACCGTAGTCATAAGAATCGACAGAGAATTTCGCCCCTGCATTATGTTGCCCACGGATCTCTGTGCCATCAAGATCGAAAACATAACCAATGTGCTCCGCAGGAAGGTTGTCTACATCCTCCCGACGTCTATGAAAGTAAATGAAGACATGCAGAAGCAAGGACAGAAAGAACTAACAGCAGCCTCCTGCATCGAAGGCCTCAGTAAATGTGGGAGAAGTCATAGCCATACGAACCCTGTATATATTCCCAGAACCTTTCCTCTTGGTAGTCTAACGGTAGAGCGCGCGCCCCAGCCGCACCGTCTCGTCTTGAAGATCTCGATTGGGATATCACGAGGTTTCTGAGCCACGCGATTACCGCACATTGGGCCGCATGTACAGGACTGTAGTGGTTTTAGTGCCATAGGTCATCACCTAAGATAAAGCCGTACCTTGTTGCACTCGATCACCTCAACTCCTTGCGATGCATAAAATGTGAAGAGTCCCTACACAAGTTGCCAGCACGTCCCGTAGCAAAAAGAGGTACTTACCTCGTTGTAGGCATATGCCTTATTATGCAATCTTTCATCCACGACTTCTGATTCTGCCTGACATTGGCAATGAGATGGTCTGTCACACCTTTTGCAGGTACAAGCGAGAAATGCCCCTTTATCCACTTCAAAAATTGACTGGAGTTCTGGATCACCACTGGTACATGGATGAAAAAAGACCAATAAGCGAGAAATGAGAAGGCCTACAAGTAATATTTTTTCTCCATGTATTTAAACTTCTCCAGATGTTGCCCAATCTCGGCATCTGTGATTGCGCTGGAGATGCGTATGGCAGCAGCAGCAACTCCCATTGCTGCTCTGTTCCAGTTACTCAGTAAGAGCGCTCTCCCGTGCCTGCAATACCTTGATGAGATAACCCTAACAAGCAAGAAGTAAACCTCACAAAGGTTCTGTGGAGCGTACAAACATAATGTCGCCTTTCACATCTGATGACGAACTTTTCGATGACCATGCTGAGGTGCTGGCTTGCTCAGATTTGACAGAGATCTTTGTGGTAATTTTCTTGGAGCCTTCTGTGACGTCTCTTCCCGACGAAGAAGGTGGAGTATTAAAAGGAGTCCCTCCACGAGTGCGTCTTACTGAGGTCGGGCGTGGTGAATCAGATGACATGGTAGAACGTGAGGTACCTCGGCGAACACGAAGGCGAGACGCCGCATTACCATCTTCGGCGTCAGGCTCATCTGTGCGTCTACGCGCGAGATCTATCTCCTTGTCCCAGTCGGCTGCTGACGGGGCACCAGGCCGTCTGAGTTTCTTCTCCTCGTATGCTTGCGCGCGCAGAAAGGTGAAGCGGTTATGTACATCGTCGTCCGGCCAGGCTACTTCGATGTCCAGGCTCTCTTGTGCCATGGAATTACGCTTGGATCGCTGATGTCGTTTCCAGCGATTGACCAGATCGGCGCGATCTGGTATTTCAGTTTGCCAGGTCGTGTTTGTGCCATCCTTTCGCGACCAGTTTCCCCATCTCACCTGACGGTGTTAAGCACGGATCAAGTGCAAATTGCTAGTTAAGATACCTACTTCATAACTGGTAGACTTGTGAACAGGGAAACTCGGGGGGATCCAAGTCAAACTTACACTGACGTGCCATCAGAATTGATCTCCTCGCCTACAATCCCCTTAATGGGCCACTCCCCATTCTCATTACCACCTTCCGCATCGCTCCAGGTTTCCTCTGGAGATGAAGACCGCTTCCACATGTCCATTGCGCACCAAACTCACGATGGGCGGAGGCAAGTTACATATAATTAGTAGCGACGCTTGTTTGTCTGGTCAGGTGACCGCCGTGGGCCAAATGTACGCGTCGCGTCACTGTGCCTTGATTGAAAGCTCAGACTCTCATTCTTCACTTCCATCCAGCATGTTTATGCTGCGGCGCACCCCAGCGACTTCAGATGGGAAACCCGTAGATAGGCTACAAGAGAGCACGCGCGTAAACAAGCCATTCAAACCCCCAGCTCTTGTCAATGCTTCCGAACGCGTTCAGCCTCAACGGAAGCGTAAGCGAGTTTCATACAAAGACGCGGTTGGAGACGATGACGACAGCGAAGATGGCGATGCGAAAAAGAAGAAAAAGAAGAAAGGAGATAAGGATGGAACTTATAATAACGAGGAAGAGTTAAAAGCTGCCATCAAGATCTATCCGGTGTACAAGCCCAAACCGTTCGATATGCTGCGCAGGTTCTCAATGCCTACTATGACAAACAAGAGCGGGGAGAAACTACACATTTTACCCAGCAACGTATCTCTGGGCATTCGTCCACTGACCAAGATCCTCCCTCGTCCGTTACATGATCCAATGGAGGACCATGCCATTGTCCTCTACGACCCTACGATTGATGACCGCGAAACGGACGAAGAGAAGAAGGAAAGGGAGAAGGAAGAAGCTAAAGAAAAGGCAGCCAAGGAAGCACAAGAGAAGACAGCAGGGATGTACAATCCACACAAGAATCTGCGAACACTTTTGGGCGAAGGCAAGAACAAGAAAGAGAAGGCAGAGAAAGTGCCTGTGGTTATTGACCCAAGACTTGTAAAGGTTCTCCGTCCACATCAAGTTGAAGGTGTTAAGGTGCGAATTTACTCTCCGCGTTATATCCTGTACTCACTTCTAACACGCAGTTCTTGTACAAATGTACGACCGGCATGATGGTAGACAACCAGTACGGTTGCATTATGGCCGATGAAATGGGTCTTGGAAAGACCCTCCAGTGCATAGCTTTATTATGGACCTTGCTCAAGCAGTCCCCTCACGCGGGCAAGCCCACCATAGAGAAGTGCATCATAGCATGCCCTTCTAGTCTAGTAAAAAACTGGGCGAATGAACTTGGTGTGTTATGCTTTATTCAGGTCTTCTGAAACGCCCCTCAACCCCTTTTAGTCAAGTGGCTAGGAAAGGATGCCATTTCAGAGCTTGCAGTGGACGGTAAAGGCGGCAGAGGTGAACTCCACGAGAAGATTGTACGATGGGTGGAAGCCAAGGGTCGGAATGTTACACAGCCAGGTTTGCCGTCTACTTTGATGGTGGATGTCTGAAGCTCATGTTTTTTTCCCGGCAGTGATGATCGTCTCGTATGAAACCCTTCGTACACTCACCGCACTTCTGGCCAACTGTAACATTGGCCTCCTGCTCTGCGACGAGGGACACAGGTTGAAGAATTCTGGTAAGCTCACATATTTCACGGAACTGAATCGGAACACTAATAAAAGTCTGCTTCTTAGGCAATCAGACGTTCCAAGCCTTGAATTCGCTTAACGTCAAGAGACGAGTCATTCTTACCGGAACTCCCATCCAGAATGATCTCTCGGAGTATTTCTCCCTCCTCAACTTCGCAAACCCTGATTTCCTCGGTTCCCGAGATGACTTCCGTAAAAACTTCGAGAACGCCATTATTCGTGGCCGCGACGCGAGTGCCAGCGCAGATGTACAAGCTCAGTGCGAGAAAAAGCTTAAGGAACTTGGTGGTCTTGTCACAAAATTCATCATTCGTCGGACAAACGACCTATTATCTAAGTACCGTGAGTCAGTCCTTGTTGTACTTTTGCTACTTACTACAACTACTTTGTAGTGCCGGTCAAGTACGAGCATGTGGTATTCTGTGGCCTTTCTGACTTTCAGCTTTCCTTATACCGCCTTTTCATCTCCTCGCCTGAGATCAAGGCACTGCTACGCGGCACAGACTCCCAGCCATTGAAGGCAATCAATATTCTCAAGAAGCTGTGTAACCATCCTGAACTGCTCAACCTCCCCTCCGACCTCTACGGTTCGGAACAACTTCTCCCCGAAGGTTTTGGAGGCGCCGGCGCTACGGGGCGCGACAAAAGCAGGAACCAGACCGTGCGGTGTGACTGGGGAGGTAAATTTCTGGTCCTTGAGCGGTTCTTACATCGACTCAAGACGACTACCAACGACAAAATTGTGCTCATTAGCAATTACACGCAGACACTTGACTTATTCGAGAAGCTGTGTCGGAGCAAAAAGTATGTCTATGAGGTTTGACGATGTTTCTTGTGTTGACGTATAAATCAGGTACGGCTTCTTTCGCCTTGATGGGACCATGACAATTAGCAAGCGCCAGAAGCTTGTCGATCAATTCAATGATCCTAACGGGAAGGAATTTATTTTTCTCCTAAGTAGCAAAGCGGGAGGGTGTGGTATCAATCTTATAGGTGCCAACAGATTGATCCTCTTTGACCCTGGTTAGCATGTTCGATACCCTGGTTAGCCTCAAACTAATAAATATCTGTGCAGACTGGAACCCTGCTGCCGATCAGCAGGCTCTTGCACGTGTATGGCGTGATGGTCAGAAGAAAGAATGTAAGCCTAGCGTGCGTCATTTTGCAGACTATCACTGATGACCATTGTCACAGGCTTTGTCTATCGATTTATCTCAACGGGAACAATTGAGGAGAAGATATTCCAACGTCAAGCATCAAAACAAGCACTATCTTCTGCTGTTGTCGATGAGAAGGAAGATGCTGAACGGCATTTCTCTGTCGAGTCCCTTAGGCAGCTGTTCACATTCAACGAGACCACAATTTGCGATACCCACGATACCTTCAAGTGCAAACGCTGCAAGAACGGAAAACAAATTACAAAATCTCCTGCATTGTTGTACGGAGATGCTAGCACGTAAGTCTGCCTCTTAAAATGGACACACCTTGTTAACCTTTTTGCACAGGTGGAATCATTATACCAATGAGGAACTGAAGAGTAATCATGACGACCTACTCCGAGCTGAAGTAGGCTTGTCTGAGATCTCTTTCGTTTTCCAGTATATCAGTCACTAGAAGATACCAGGGGTTTTTATGGTTGCCTGTCATTTGGTGTCGTGGACATTCGTTATTATTCGCCACTTGTAACACCTCGCAGCACACATGCATGATCATATGTATATTACTACAGAACTAATGCAAGAATGAACCTCAAAAGTACACAGTAATAGTAGCGACAAGACAAAAATGTGGTTATATATCTGCTATGCAAAAATATCGTCCCAATCACCCCAATCGCCTCCAACTTTCCTCACTTTGACCTTCTCCCCTGCTTCGCCAAAGTATGTCGGCGTAAGCCACATCTTCATTTGTTCTTCATTAAAGGGCCCAAATACATCCCCACTAGACTGCCCAGGGATATCCCACTTGAACTCGTACATGATGTCGGCTGATGGAGGCACCCAGTTAGGTTCCACGTCTCCGCTGGAACGCACTGAGCGGACGAGTTCCTCGTATGATCGAGAGTAGATGTCGGTGTCACCGAGCGACATAAGGTTGGATGCAAGATGAGTGATCATGTCAATATCGGAGAGACCCTTAGGTTTCTCCTCTGCCTTGTCTACAACCATCGCAGCATCATCTTTGGCTTTTCCATTGACTTTCCTGCAAAGCACGCTCGGATCAGCTGCTCCTGAAAACTCACTTGATGACATACTTGGTTGAACGCGAATTCTGCTTTGACTTGGTACCTAGTCGTTGGAGTGCATCAAGGACCGTTTCTCCTTTCTTGAGCATTCCAACGAGCTGCATCTCCCATGCAACTTTTCCACCACTTTGTTCAAGCTCCCTCTCCTCCGCCTTCATCTTTTCTCTTTGTATTCGCTCTTGTTGTCGCTTCCTCCGACGCGCTAGTTTGATTTCCTTCTCGTCCAAATTATCCATCCACCGATCATGTACGGCGTGCGCGTCAAATGACCGGACATACGTGCCATCGGCGGCAAATTTGCCCTCTTCCATCTCCTCCCGCATATTGAACGAAGACAGTTCGTATCCCATGCCAGCCTTCTTCCGTCGTTCTAGTTCATCCTGGTCTTCAGGCTCATCTTCGAGATCTGATTCTTCGTCTTCGCCGTCTTCGTTGAATTCCTGCCCTTCGATGTCCCCCAGACGCAAAAACTCTTCCTTCTTCTTCCCCGCTACCTCGTCTTTCTTCTCTTCCTTCTCTGCCATCGCAAACATGTCGTCATCATCCTCCGCCGCCTCCCCATCCGCGTCCTTCCTTCTGCTCAGTACCACCCCCTCTCCATCATCACTTGAGTCCGACTCATATCCCTCATTCTTAACCCGTCCTTTCCGTTTGGCTAAAGGATTCTCAAGCGCAGAGTCAACTTCCTCCGCGAAGTTCACCGGATCTTCATCAGGCTCAACGAAACGCGTCTTTTTTGGAGCATGCGAGGAGATTTGCGATGTTGATGCGTCTGCGCTGGATGTTGCTGACCGCTTCTGAGCTCTTCGGGGTTGCATATTGCATGCAGCAGTGCTATGGCATAATCTAATGAGGGGAAGCTTTCAGAATTATGTCAAGATTTGGTTGTGTTTGGACACATCACGACTGTAAGTAACTGTACTTGTTGCGTAGGGTATTCAAAAGTGCATATATATGACAAAATCGTGATTAGTAGAAGTCGCTCTACATCCCAGAGATTTGCATGACAGCACTCGCATACCCATTACGGTCGGTAATCTGGACGCGCATTAAGAGCACCGTGTTTGCAAGACCTATCAGTACTGGTGGCGGAGCAAGCCTCTCCGTGATTTCCACATTCTGCGAGCTAAAGAACGCGAGCAACTCTTTCCCAGCCTTGGCAACAAACTGAGGGAAAAATAAAATAGTATAAGCCTAAGCAACACGATGTAAAAGGAATCTACTTGCTATCTGGCCTGACTGCAGACGTTGTTGAAATACGTCAAAGTGCCCCTTTTGGCTCTCGTCTGCGGAGGGGTCGGGTACAACTCTTGCACTGCCGAGGCCTGAAAAAGTGCTAACAATTCTGACTGCATCTTCTGATAGGTAGAACGAGCCCACTTGACCGCCTAGTGACTTGTCAGTAGATATGTCGGTCAATGAAACTCCTTTCATGTTCTTGAGATCCTTCAACACAAGCGGAACGGACACATTGGTAATCAGGTTGAGCTTGAGTGTGGGGACGGTTCTAGCAATACGGTTAGATTGGCAGAATTGTCCGGAATTCATACACACTCATTGCCGTTAGGGGGCCCCTGCACCGGTTCCGGTATTTTATACCTGCGCAGGAGTGAGACGGTACCTGTGTGAAAATAAAAAACAAAGTCGCACATTCGTCCAAAGATAGTGTTGTCTTTTGAAGTCTTCCATGACGAAGTCCTAATAGGCAGGATCGAACTCGTAGTCTGCACAGACGGGAATAGGTGCTCTGTAGCTTCTGCAAGACTAGAAAAACACACATAACTGAAGCTAGGTCAGGTTGCATTCCGTGACATGATCGTACCTCGTTTCCGCTGCTTTGTCTTCTGCGGTCATCGTAGAGGGAGGTGCATCTTCGGTTGGACCATCAGCCCTAGTTTCCACCGAGCTTGTAATTGCGGGCTGAGGCGGCTGTTGGACGTTCGCATCTTCGAAGTCAGGTAGCATATCTGCGTCTGGCTGCAAACCTGCTATCTCCAACAATTCATGACCGGAGGGAATCGACACATGAGAGGGATCATGAGTAGACGCAGCCTTTATCTGCTCGACTAAAAGTACTATTTCTTGATGCTCGTGGTCTGTCTCGCCCGCAGCATCTTCGTCGCTCCAGGATGTGATGGCGACACCACGCTCTATAACATGAGATGGCGATGGGGCATCTTCAATCGGCTCTATTTCTTCCTTTACATCCTTCGTCGGCTTGAAGCGACCTTTCAAGCTAGTTAGGCCGCCCTTCCCAGCTGTCAACAAGGAGCTTCGATTCTTGCCCAAGGAACGCGCAGAAGAACGACTAGGACCAGGTTTAGGTCGCATCTTGGAGATTCCGTTACTACCACTAGCATCCTGGCTTGAGCCCGAAGATCGGCGAGACATTAAGCGTGCCTTTGCGGAGATGGCAACCTCTGGATTCTTGACCAACTGCGGAGTATCGATTAACTGGACCAAAGGCTTAGCCACCCGAGCACGATGAAAAGGCATCGTTGGCTCAGCGGAAGACTGAGACCTTTCCCGGTTCCCTGGCTCCGAAGGAGAGTCGAAAAGGGGATCAGGAGAGCTACGATCATCGTCGACAGGATGGGTTTCATCTTCCGTCACCACTTGAGTGACTTCGATGGTATTCTGGAAATCTGGCGAGTATTTTTTGAGATCCTGGAACACCACCGTCGTCCCATCGACCTTGGTGGGACCAGCATGGGGTTCTGGGATGTCTGGAGTAATAGGACCGTCTGGGCTCATCAGCATCAGCTCATCTTCTACCTCTTTCGCCTCTCCAAATACATCTGTGTCAAGCTCCCCTACAGCGTCCGTATCGGTCATATTAGTTAGGGAAAGTCGAAGTTTGGCCTCAACGTTACTGGGCCCTGGGGATGAAACACGCCTTTGTTTCTTTGATTTTGGCGACGTGGCTTTGCTTTTTGGCCCAAATGCCCTCTCTCGTTGAACGCTAGCACTACCAGTGAAGACAGGTTCTGACTGGCGCTTGCGCTTGGCCTTGGGCTCTCCCGCGGGCTTTTGACGTATGCGCCGCTTTTTCGAGGTCAAGAGTTCATCATCGGAGGCAGCATCTTCAGATCTCTCAAAGGGCAACTCCTGTGAGTTGAGGCTACTATCATTGTTTTCAAGGTGTGCAGTCGCTTCTATCATAATAGACATTAGACGCGCGTGCTTATTCTAAAGGAACATGCAGCGTACCTGCAGTATAAACCTCTTCCCCTTTCTCGAAATCGCTCGGGTTTGTATGGTCTCTGCCGCGGGTTAGAGCATTCGCCCAAAACGTCTTGAGGAAATGCTTCGAGCCGCCCAAGAATGATTGATCGGGTTCCCAACTATGTATACGGTAAATAAGCAAGGGAACAAAACAGCAAAGCGGAATAAAACCCTACGTGCTCTCATCCCAGCTGTACCCTTTCCACTGTGAAGATGCGTTAGTTGAGTACAGTGTAGCGCCCCCATGTGCTATGTACTCACTTTCACATAATATTTCTGTTTCGACCGGATATTTAGACTGCAGACTGAGACAACGCTGTCCGAGACCAAGTACTTACCCAGATGATTTTCTTTCCCCGTTTCGCATCTACGCGCGCCTTTGTAACAGACTCTGGGACATAATGAATACCATCATAGAATAGTGGCAACAAAGTGGAACTCACCGACTTCGTACTCTGCGTCACTCATGGATGTCTCGAGCATGGTATATAAGACCCAAATTGCTTAAGAGTAAGCGAGGTGGGAAACTACTTCCATTTGTGGCCAAATCTGGGGAAGCTGTCTTTTCAACCTGGGCTTTTTATTTATTTATGGTTGGTCTATGTGCTATGTTGTTCTCAACTCCCATATTATAGCTACCATTCATTTTAGAAGAGGTTACAGGAGATCGTAAGTATTTTCTGTCAAAACGGCGATATCGTGAGCACATAGATCACATCAAGTATACTATAATTATAACAAAAGGGTGACAGCAAGTACGTTAGCGAGACTGATGTCCAAGAAAAAGATCTATGAGGATATCGAGTTTTAAGAATCGACGAGAGGTAACAGCCTTCCAGCAATAAGACAATCCTTCACCCATGGAACATGAGCCACTGTTATGTCGTCGTCTTCGGGAAGGTCCTTGGGACGCTCGTAGAATTCCTTGATGACAACATAGTCATACGCGGAAAGATCTTTGGAGGCGAATTTGACCTCAGTCACCGCTTCTATGCGAGAGGCACCCATGCAAATGATAATCCAAGGAACGACCCGGCTCGCTTCATTCGCGGTATCCGCACCACCCTGGGCGAGGCGATGAATACAAAAACAACGAGCGTCAATGTACTGCTTACTTTTCTCCCCCCTCGAGGGGGTAAGGGCACGAAATCCGCGCCAAGGCAAAGAATTGTCTTACCAGAGAACAGCTTTGAGGCTACCATATTCGACATGATGTCGCTCAAGTGTTCTTTGCAGTTACCCCAATCAAAGTCAACAAGTTGAGATACCCGAGCACTCAAAGGCTCCGAAAATCCAGCAGGAAGTAGGTGATTTTGCCAGTCCTAGACAGGTCGTCAGCAGGAAAATGAGGAACCTGGAGCGTACCATACCGGTGAAATTTGCTTGTTTAGATGATCATCTTGCACCCAGTCATAAGATAAACATGGTATCCCAAGTGCGAGAGCCACCAAAAACTTGGGTTTCTGATTACAATCATCAGCCAGGAGGAAAACACGTTCCAACCCCTCAAAATCAGGCTTCGGCTTGAACTTGAAGTCTTCCTGGGAAGCTGTCCAGCGTTTGTTGGACTGGCTGTGCACACCCTCCATGGAGAAAATGCTTGACCAGTCGTCAATGACCATGCCTCCGTTGTGTTTGATAGCCAGCATTGCGTCGTCTTTCATTTTCTCTGGGTTCTTGTTGCCGACAGTGAGCGTCACAACGAAACCGCTCTTCGCGAATGGTTTCTTCTGTTTGACAGAAGTGGCACTCATCAGGGACATCTTCGAAGGCGAAGGCGTAGCTTGTAGGGGCTTAGGCCGGACGACGGTAACGATGGAATCAGCAGTGAGGGTGCGGTCCTTCCAATGTGACAGAATAACCCTTGAGGCGACCCGGATGTTTGCAATTTTGGCGTCGGATATCATAAGATCAGAACCATCGTCGACTTCGACGCCAACGGATCCTACTCCCATCTCAGTGACGTCCACCACTGTACCACGAACATCTCCTTCGACAAGGATCACTGCATCTCCGACCCGCAGTTCGCACCGACGGAGCTTGGTGATATCTACATGATCCTGCGTGGTATCGTCAAACTTGATGAGATATCGAGTACCACCCTGCAGCGAGTAGACGGTGCCCGCATAATAATGGCCGTCTTGCTTCCACAATCCGAATACCCGAGTGGCGGGCTGAGTTGCAATAGCGCGGCCAGCAGATGCAATGGGACGGAGCCGTTGTGCGGCTTTGGTAGGTTGTACAGGGGTGTCAGAGGTTTTGCTAAGAGTAGATGCCTTAGACGGGGCACGAGTAGGCTTGACATCTTCGACGCGTCTCCGCTTTCTCGATGAAGTCGCTTTCAGCGCGGCAGGCATAGGATCAGCCTCCGCATAGTCTTCATCGTCAGTGAGCTCTTCCTCCTCCTGCTTTGCAGCTTTCGGAGTCGAGCGAATCTCGTCCTGGCGAGGCCCCTCATCAGAGGCTTCAGTATCTGAAGAGTGTTGACGTTTTCTGCCAATCGCAGGGGGTGCAGCACGGGTACGAGTGCTCTTGCGTGCAGATACAACAGGTGCCTTCCCTTTGCGTCCGCCTTTCTTCACGGGCGGAGGGACTACCGTAGGGGTAGCCACTCGCTCAGGCACTAGGCTTGGATCTTGCAGGTCCTGCTCAGGAGCAGAAGTGGGAATTTCCCCCGACTCTTTTTTGACATTCTTCTTCCCGCGAGTCGAGCTTTTCGGTTTTATTGCAGGTGGCTTTGCCTGGGGATTATACAAGTGAGTTAAGGTCCTAGGTAAGAATAGAAAGAAGTAGGTATCAATCACCTTCTTCACCGGAACAGGGGGTGGAGGGGGAGGTGGTAACCTCCTCGAGGATCGCACTTTTCCCGGAGCAGGCTCCGCTGCTGACTTTGCTGACTTGACCTGCAGAAGGACAGCTAGAGGAACATCGCCCTCTAGATCTTGACTGCTTTCGGGTATCTCCACAGAGTCTGCAACAATCTCTCCTGAACCATGTTCAGACATGGGGCTAAGAGGACTAAAAGGCCGCTTTTTAGGACACTGAGCGAACTGAAGGTCTCTTGCCGGCGTGGTGGTGCTCGGTGCGGGTGGTTCAGAGTCAGGTACGATGTCAAAATTATCAGACCCTTGAGGTATGCTACGGGCACGTGGCTGCGGCAACTGGGGATGACGGCGAGACGCTGGTTGTTTGATTGGCAGAGGCATGTCCGAAGGGCGCGCTGCAACCAAGGTTGACGGTTGGGTCCCAGTATATGCATTTCGCGTCTGAACTGGCTGCCTAGTGGTGTTGTCACTCGCTGGGGGCGCCTGGACAGTCATCTGCCGAAGTCTACGCGCCCGTTGATCTGGATGGATTAGAGATAGGAGACTACGAGGCCCTGGCGTAGTTCCAGCAGTGGCACGAGCACTGCGGGAACTCAATGTTCGCGCGTACATTTCTTCTGTGAGGGCGAGGTCGTTCTGCATTGGAGTTGATGGCTGAGTGGGTGCCAATTCTTCGGGGATTGTCATGGGCTTTTTCTCTGCTGTGGACTCATCTTCCGCTACGAGAAGTGATGATTGGGACGTATTTGGCTGCGACCCGTATCGACCGCGTCGTGCTCCGACAGATTCGAGCGAGTCCTCTGCACCAAATGGCGAGTGATGAGGTTGGGGGGGATATCGATCAAACCAAAAGACTCACCATCATTCAACAGCTGCGATGCATCGGGGTGGGGAAAGTTTATATTCCGGGAAGAGCCTTGAGACGCGTCCGATTGCGAAGGGGTACCTGCGACCAGGATACTGCCGCTGGCTTCTTCCGATTTCGTCTGCTCATAAGCGCGTCGTATTTTGTCC
Organism: Rhizopogon vesiculosus; assembly: GCA_001882365.1. Lineage (NCBI taxonomy): Eukaryota > Fungi > Basidiomycota > Agaricomycetes > Boletales > Rhizopogonaceae > Rhizopogon > Rhizopogon vesiculosus. The sequence goes on along the minus strand of LVVM01004399.1, from coordinate 14,533 downwards.
ATCCATGAATCATTTCCTTCATCCTCCTGCGAGTTGTCGTCCATGGAGAGATCGTTTGGCGTGTGTCCCAGGTCAGAAAGTGGCACCTCAAATACCTGAGTAGCTTGTGCAATGTAATTCGCAGCAGGATCTTGCGATACTTCGCCGCCAAAGGAATCTTGTGAGAGAGGAGAGGAAGATCTCTGGTGTCGATTGGGTACTACAGGGAGTGATTTGGTAGGTTGGAGAAGTGGTTGGGCAATTGGTGCTTGACGAGGAGACTGGAAGGAAACAGACTTTGCGACTAAAAACAAAGTCACCGTCCAATGCAGAGACTATAAAGGTGGATCGGTGGCTCACTGTTTGCCTTTCCAGTGCCAGATGCTGTACGTGGATTCAAAGAATCGGCATGGGAACCCTTTATCGGTTTGGTAGAAGATGTTTGTGGGGACGACGATCGAGTACGCGCAACCTTTTCGTGCTTGTTCTCAGTTGAAGTCGGAGTATTTTCTTTCTGGGAACCTTCCCCTTCTTCAACTATTTCCTGCTCCTTGTGCACAACCTGTGGCTGCGTCTGTGTTGGAGGGAGCCAGTTCAACTGGTATCGGGGTGTTGAACCTTGTGCGGGCGGAACAAGGATTGAATCGGTTGAAAAGTCTTTGCTGATATTGTCCCCGTCTTCCTCTTGTTCGCGTTGTTCATTCAAACCCCACTCTTTACGGTGTTCCAAGGTTGTTGTTGCTGTCGTAAGTGCATGCTGTAGAAGCTGGGTCGGTTGAGACTCTACGGGATCACTAAACGTCATGGAGACACTTTAAATAAATGAAAGATCTGGGTCAGTAGGTAAGGATGACGTGCCTGTGATGGTTAAAGAGGTCCATAGGATGCGATTGAGATCGCGTAGATGTCCCTTGCCTAAGCCAAAGAACACCAGGAAACACTCGAAGGTTGTGCGGAGAAGTAGTAGTATCGTATTGTTTACGAGAATGAACAAAATAACTAGGGTGGATTCACTTGGGATTCGAGGGCGCGAAAATTGGCCGCGAAAAGTTGCGCCAGTCTGGACTCCTGTAGTAGCGGGCCCGAAATCACGGTGGGCGACTCAGGGTCCATTATATAGAACTAATTCAACGTCGCCGACCGCCACAATTTCCCTTATCAGACTATTGGCGTCTATTTGCTTTCCTAAGAAATCACCACACGTGATCTCGACGCGTCAACTGGTTCAACTTTATTTCCTGTCTAATCATTTCTATCCTTTTGGCTCTGCGCTGGCCGCCAACCTTGGCCGCATACCAAATGTCGAACGAAACAATGAATGGCCGCTTTTTATCTCCATCCTCCTCTGTGGACTCCGATACCTTGAAGCCTGCTATCCGCGCATACACTATGTCCACCACCTCGCACATCAATACAAAAAGTAAAACAAAGGCAACCCCCATGAGGCCCCTTCGCATGACGGCCTACCGTGACGACTCACACGAGATAACAAACGTGCCAGACCCTGTCCCAGACACTGGTGTTCCTCCGCCAAGTGGCGATACAATATATTTCACGCCGCCGCCAATTACTGCGTCCCCGGAGGAGTATCACGCCGCATCTCTCAAGTCTACCAGCGCGACTCCTGTCTCAACGTTCATCTCACTACAACCATTGCTTTCCGCTGCGCCAACACCAACTGCGGAAAATGTGCATGCTATCGGGATAACCACTGTTCTTTCCCCTGCGAGCTCAACCCCTCCGGCACAAGTACAAAGTCCAGCACCTTCGCATCTGGTTTCAAAAACACCAGCAATTGCACTCTCTGTTCTTGGAGGTGTCGTATTACTTGGTATAGTCATTGCGATAAGGATTGCAAGACGTCCCCGCCGCCGCCGCAAGTGCCCAACACCCTCTCTTCCCATCCTACAGGACGCCGCCTTTCCAGGCCAGTTCGAGAGCCAAGGATCTGAGTCGCCGATTTTTGGAGGCAAGGAGCGATTCTCGCCTTCGCTGAGGGGCGCACGAAACACGGGACTCTGGACATGGACCCAATATCACTCCGGCCTCCAAAAACCAGCGCCAATTATCACAGTGACGAAGTCAACCTCAGGCAAATCTGTGAAAGGATCAGGGAGTGAAGAGAGCTCGCTCAGCCACAGTAACTTCGGGCAGAGGACCCAGGCGCTTCTACAGCCCGCCCTTGCAACCACTCATACTGCCTCTCGGCTCTCCACAATCTCCACGTCTTATTACCCACACGTGCTACCTGCGGTGAATGTGGGCGTAGCAATCGATGGCACAGCACCTCTGAGAGGCGATGGACAGGCTATGAAACACACCAAGGACTGCGGTGGAAGCAATGACACAATCGCTCCTCCTGATGCCAAGGACGCTTCCTCACTAGACCAATACCGGAATCTTGCTTATGGTGGAGTGGACATGATCACTCCGGCGTTGGCTGAATCCGGGAGAAGGCCGCCGAATGGAGGCCGTGTGCGCATTAAATCAACATACTACACGCCTGGCTCATATCCTCGCACCTCCGCAGCTCGTCCAGCTCCAAAAGACCGTGAACAACACGATGGCCTTTACCCTGACGGTTTGCAACGTTCTGACTCTCATCGAGGCCGTGAGGAGCAGGCGCTTATATCTGTTCTTGGGCTCAATTATTCTGTCCCGCCATCCTCGCATCCAACACTATTCCCAGAGAACTCTACGAGCACGATCGGGGAAACAAAGAAGGTCACCTTCACAGGCACGCGAAGCCAGAAGAAGCCAGTTCCAAAAGCTATTATTAATGATGACAAGATGTCGACCAACTCTGCGGCACATGGAAGCTTGATGACGGTGGGCTTGGCGGCGTCAAAGGCACCCGCATCACTGGTGAGTATACATCCGTCCGAGGCAAGCAGGGAGACGCGGGAACCTCAATCTCAGGAAAGGGCGAGTGTCATGGGGTCGGGTCAACCAAAGACGATCATGAAGAAGAGAGTGGAAGACAAACCGCCTCGTGTTCCCTCTCCCCCGCTATTGCCATCGCTTGCACAGATGGGACTTGCTCACACAACCCCGGAAGCATATACGGACTACCACAGTCCGACGTACAGTATCTATAGATTGTATGACGGAGACAGGAAAAGTCGGGGAACTTGATGAAATTGGGCACAAACTATGTAATAGATGGGAGTAGTATTGTCACCTACTGTAGCTTTGTAATTTTAACCCCTGCAGCTGTGTTAGTTGAGCCTGAGTGCTGAGCCCTAGCGAGGCTAGGGTGCTGTCGCTGTTATGGACACAGGAACTGACAGCGCTTCCACGTGTGATAGAGCCGGGAGTTGTTATATGTTGGGAATTCGTGAGAGGGTTTGGAGTTTTATCATTTTTTCTTCTCTGCTGCGGACAAGCAACTGCAACACCCAAAAAAAAACCAATTCTGCCAGGCTTCAGCTGCGGACTACGATCATTATACCACTGCTGTTGCTTGGGCACACCCACTGGTTATTCTAGATCTTCCGTCTCAATACCCCTTCCCTTATACCCTATCATATCTCTAGACTCTCATGTCCCAGCTCGCCCTCCCTGTCCACCATGAAAACCTTGCTCTCAACCCAAAGGATGACCACGATGACATCGAGTTCGAAGAGCTAGGACTATTACCAGCAGATGTTTCGCCTGTTCCTTCCCTTCGCGGCATTCCATTGAAGTATATTTCGTGAGTGTCGCGTCTGTCCACGCAGTTAGCGTACTGCAAACGTCCAGGTGCTTCCCGCCTGACTTGTTGCTGCCAAAATATTTCCGCGTTCCATGTCTTTTCACTCTCGGACAACCTCACTGACCCATTCATGTCTACAGGCTCGTAACATTGGCAGTCCAAAATTCTCTTCTAACGTTAATAATGCACTATTCTCGCGTGTCCATTCCTCCCTCCCAGTCCTATTCTGCGCCAACCGCCGTTCTTCTCAACGAACTTCTCAAAGGGTCTATATCACTCGCTATTGCGTTCGCCCGTATAAACCGTTCAACGCCTTACACCTCCGACACCCCACAGCTACCACTTACTGCCAGTCGCTCCTGGCATCCTGCGAAGATTCTCCTACGCATCCGGCGACTAGGCAGAGAAGTATTCTCCCCAGACTGCTGGAAGTTGTCGATACCCGCCATCCTATATGGTATGTACCCTGCGCCGCCCCATAAAAGTCGCTCCCATTAAACTCTCGGTCGTGTCCTTTTTCAGTCATCCAGAATAATCTGCAATACGTCGCTGCCACCAATCTAGAAGCCGCAACTTTCCAAGTCAGCTATCAAATGAAAATTCTTTCCACGGCGGCGTTTTCGGTACTACTCCTGCGAAAGCAGCTAAGTGCCAGCCAATGGCTAGCGCTGCTATTCCTTGCTATTGGAGTTGGCGTCGTGCAGATACAGACTGGTGTAAGCGACACGAGCAAGATCGCATCTTCGCTGTTGTTCCGAGGAGCCTCGATGAATGCCCTCAAGGGGTTCCTGGCAGTCGTTGCCGCATGTTTTACATCCGGCCTCGCAGGCGTCTATTTTGAAATGGTCCTCAAAAACTCTCAGACGGACCTCTGGATCCGCAACGTTCAGCTCTCCGCGTTCTCCCTCCTCCCTGCCCTCGTTCCCATCGTCCTCACGCGCCCATCCGAAACGGGACTCATTAGTTCGCTGTTTGCGAACTTTGGCGCCTGGGCGTGGGCTACGGTTGCCATCCAGGTGTTTGGTGGTTTGGTCACTGCCATGGTCATCAAATACTCTGATAACATCCTCAAGGGCTTTGCGACGAGTTTGAGTATCGTGATCTCGTTCTTGGCATCCGTGGCACTTTTTGACTTCCAGATTACGTTTACGTTCATCCTTGGCTCTGTCATCGTCCTTATCGCGACTTGGCTTTACAACCAGCCAGGGCGGAACCCAAGCCCGTCAAGGCTAACGTACGTGGGCAAGAACTGAGCGTACAGGGCGGGAGTGCAAATAGGACATGGCTTGAGCTGGACTCTTTTTCAGCGCTGTTATCGCTCTCAGAGGGAGTGCTCGGAACGCTTTGTCTTCAATTTATTTATAGATAAGGACAGTTCATTCTTGCTAGATTCGGACATAGTCGGGACGCTAAATCCTACGTTACATCCTCTATTCCGTGTCTCCATCCCGTTGTCCTAATTTGATTGCGCGACGGGTAGATAGTCGGCCTACGATATACAATGTGATATACTACAATCAATACTCCATGGAAAGCTTTCTCGTGGTACCTCGAAAGCGATACATAAGGAGTTAAATACAAGCGTGAAAAGGTCCTAGTTGATATATGGAATGTGCGACTTCATAGCCTCTGCTCCAAGCCTCTCTTAAGAGCTGCAGTGGGAACGTAATCAGCGAAAGAAGGCCATGATAGTCTTGCCGCACGTACCATCGCAGGTATCTTTAGCATCACCAAACAGCATCTTTGTATTTGGCATATAAAACATGGGGTTCTGAACGTCAGCTGCAGAAGTGCGTGTAAGCCGACCGCACAACTATGCGAGATCCATCACGTACCATAACCGCTGGACATCCCTCGTTTCATCACAACAACCTGTTTGCTCTTCCACGCGTGCAAAACAGGCATGCCAGCAATCGGTGAACCAGGCTCGAGGGAGATCGGGTTCACGGTATCATTGGCGCCGATGACAAGCGTCACATCAGTCTCGTTGAAGTCATCATTGATCTCGTCCATCTCCAAGACGATATCGTATGGCACAGAGGCCTCGGCCAGCAGGACGTTGCACTGACCGGGCATGCGACCAGCTACGGGGTGAATGGCAAAGCGCACGTTGATGCCCTTTGCTCTCAGCATAGCGCAGATCTCTGCTATAGGGTATTGGGCCTTCGCAACAGCCATTCCGTATCCGACAACCTGGGACTTCACTTAGGGACGATGGTGTCGAACAGGCTCATCAAGGCTTACCAAGATCACATTCTCGGCATTGGCAAGAGCTTCAACTGTATCCTCGACGTTCGTTTTCGTGATAGTGCCCTCAATTTTAGTAACCTCGCTAGGTGAAACAGTGCCGATGCCACCAAACAGAACGTTTGTTAGTGATCTGTTCATCGCCACGCACTACGAGCCATTTGTTGAGCTACTCGAAAACTGGGCGGATATACGGCACGTACCATTATATATGATAGGATTGAACCACTGACACCGATCAGCGAACCCACCGTTGTAAGGAGGGGATTGTCCAGCATGAAGCCTATCCGAAGTCAAAACACCTTCTTAATCTCAACTCTGACGCTCACCTTCTGCAACAAGCGCAAACCCTGAATAAGCATTCAAGACGGTGATGACCACAGCTACAAGCAGCGGATTAGAAGCAGATTAGAAACGCCTAGAGTTGCACATACGCATGTCAGCACCACCGATAGCAGCTGTTGTCGTAAAGCCCTTGATGAAACTGAGAAGCGTGCTGATTCCAAGATACCCCGCAGCAACCAAAGGTACTGTTGGCGCAGCCGTAACAAACGCAGCCATGGTCAGCGCATTTGCTCCAAGTAAACTCGAGTTAATGAGGTGTCGCCCGGGTAACATCAATGGCCTCGAGCCCATCTTTCCAGCGAGTTTAAAGAATGCGACAATGGATCCCGTGAAGGTGACGCCACCAATGACAACCCCGAGGTAGGCAGTGACCTGGTGCAACATCGAGATATGAGACGGGTCGGCGAGCACACTACCAATGGAGGTGAGGACTGCAGCGAGACCAACAACGGAGTGCAGAGCGGCGACCATCTGTGGAAGCTCAGTCGCTGTGATACGACGACCAATGATGGCACCGATCGTGCCTCCAACAGTGGCAACACCGGCGAACTGGGCAAGCAGTGCAGGGGGGAATCCAACCGCCAAAAGCGAGGCAAGGATGCCTGATCCGACACCGAGTATACCCAGTACATTCCCTTGTCGTGCAGTTGCCTGGGATGCCAAACCAGACAGAGAAGCTAGTAGAGTGTGTGAGATGTAGCTGGAGATAAAAATAATATCTGCTCACCAATACAAAGCATGCTGCTCGTTAGGTAGCCCGCCTGCACAAGACCCGCCATACCGGTGCTTGCTGCAGCCAAGAAACCACCAGTAAACACGACAGCTGGCACACCATACAACCAAGAGTATTCAGGAGGGTCCGTTGGTCCTGTTGAACAATGTTAAGCCGCGATAGCAGCAGACGGTAAGTATTCGACTCACTCTTGAACATGTCAAGCATCCGCTTCGTTATAACAAAACCACCGGCGACATTCACACTGGCGAGAAGCACAGAGAGTGCGCCCAATAGCTGAGGAATGGTCTCCGGAAAGTATCCTCCTCCCATGACGAACAGACCACCAACACCAACCATGCCTAGGATACCCTAAGCTCAACTTCATACCCAAAGAAAACATACATACCGGAGATGGCATTGGTAACGGACATTAGAGGGGAGTGCAAAGCGGGAGCGACACCCCAAACGACTCGGTATCCAACGATGCCCGCAAGACCGAACGTGAAGAAGTTACTCATGAATGCAGCGCCAGTCATCTTGCCAAGAGCTACTACGGAACCCATTCCAGCGGTGACAATAGCTACCTCTCGAGTAGTCTTCTGCCAAGGAGTGATGGCGAGTATCTCTTTCTTCTCCTCAACCTTGGGAGTGGGAGGCGCAGCCGGAGGTGCAGGTCGGGGCACAGGAGGGAGAACGGCACCTTGGTGGACAACAATAGAACCACGAACAACTTCATCAGTAAGATCAATATTGAAAGCGCTATTCTCTCCCATGGACAACAAAAGCTTGGTGATATTGTTCGAGTACAAAGTAGACGATTGTGTTGGAAGTCGTGAGGGAAGGTCCGTATAACCTTGTTTCATTGAGAAATTGCATCTACCACGCAAAGTAAATGGCGCACACCTATGATCGTTACGCCGTTCTTCACTACGAGTTGACCAGGAACAGTTGCTTCGCAGTTACCACCAGCTTCGGCAGCCATCTAAGCATATTGAGCTCAACAGTGAATTTTTGATTATTTGCCAAAGATAACTGACATCCACTATAACCGAGCCCTGTTTCATAGCTGCAACCATCTAAGATGAACTGTCAGCGACATCACGAATCCATCTGTAGTGAATTCTTACGTCGTTGCGAATGAGTTTAGGTGCTATTTTACCGGGAATAAGAGCCTATAAACACTCATTAGCAGGACCAAGGGAAATTGGAATACACCTACTGTAGTGATGACAATGTCGACATCCTTGCACTGTTCCATGAACAATGCCATCTCGGCGTCAATGAACTCCTGGGACATCTCTTTCGCATAACCACCAGCACCTCCACCTTCTTCCTGAATGGAGACTTCCAAAAATTCAGCGCCGAGGGACTGTACCTGTTCACGAGCTGCAGACCGCGTATCGAAACCGCGAACGATAGCACCAAGTCGACGGGCCTGTGTAATAACATCATTAGCGAAACTATATATAAGTGTGGGATGCTTCTTACAGTGGCGATGGCACTCAATCCAGCAACACCTGCACCGATGACGAGAACTTTACCGGGTGGAATCTAAGGTCGTGTGAGAGGAACGAAACACGCGTGCTGTGGCTAGCATACCTTCCTAAAGAAACGAAACAATTCCAGTCAGATACGGGATGCATAATGAAAGATTTAAGACTCACCCAGCTGCGGTAACTTGACCTGTGAGATATCTTCCAAAATGATTAGATGCCTCTAAGACAGCCTTGTAGCCAGCAATATTGGCCATCGAGCTGTGAATATTGGTCAACGCTTGTTTATCCGTGTACATCCATGATGATTGAGGCTGACCTAAGCGCATCGAATGTCTGAGCACGAGAAATACGAGGAACCATATCCATAGCAAACGCATTAACTTTACGTGATGCCAGCGCATCTACCACGGCCTTGTTCTGTGCGGGGTATAGGAACGAAATGACCGTGCTGCCCTCCTTCAAGGTTTCGGCTTCTTTATCAATTGATGGCGGTCGAACTTTGAGCATGATATCCGTTCTACCGAAGAGGTCATCTCGAGACACGATAGTAGCCCCAGCTGCGACGTATTCTTCATCCAGGAATTGAGCTTCTGCACCCGCTTGTTTCTCGACAAGAACGTTGACAAAGCCTTTCTTCTTGAGGAGGGCGACATTCTGTGGTGTAAGAGATACCCGACGCTCATTCGGAAAGATCTCCCGCGGTGCTCCAACCGTCAGAGACGCATAAGGAATGCCTGGTGTTCTCAGGTATGAACATCAGATGGCCGAGATGAGGAGTAAGCACATACCAGAAACCTTGGGTGCATCTGGAGAAGTTTTGGACTCATTCGCGTTATGCGATGACAAGTGAAACGAGCGAAGCACTGTAGGTAAATAACATACCGTTACAGGGAAATTCGAACCTGCCAGTATGAAGTAGCTCTAACCTGAAGTGAGTGATCGGAGGCTGCCGCTCCTTGAAGTACAGAGATTCGTTGGCCGACAGCCCAGCCTCGCTACTGGCGGCCTGAACACCAGGATGGTCATGGTCGCGGTTGAAGAGGCGCTGTCCTGTCCTGTGACTGGAGAAGTGGGCCCGGGGTGCACTATGTTGTTACATAAAACACAAGCTAAATACGTATTTCATTACAACGGAAGTAAATAGAGGTCATCATCGGAAAACTAAAGCCGATTTCCCACAATTGATTAGATCCTCCTTATTTTGGATCTTCGTTGATAATCTTTTAAGTCTTCAAACTCGATAGCCACGTCTGAAGCTCAGCGATGGGACGGAAACACTAGTTCCTCGTCAGCACTCTTGAGAATCACGATGATGACAAGAACATGCGCCTTCTCTTGCTTGTTATCAGCCAAAATGCTTGCACTCGTGAATGAAATTAGCTTTAACAGTCGGTGCTTCATCTTACAGCATAACGCTGTTCGACCACGTCAAAGAACAGCTCCGTCTCTTGCCGACACCCAAACACTCGGACAAAACAGTGTTCTTCGATACTAAGGCAACACGATATCCGTAACTTACAATCACAATCGTTATCAAAGGTCTGCATGAACGATAAAGCCTCCCAGCGCATAATACAATATCCCCCACTCACTCTGCAGCAACAGCTCGCTCTTAGCGTGCCTTTCCACTGAACTCCTGCTCAAGATGCACGAGGTCTTGCGTATGCGAGTGTTCCCACAATGCCTCGGCTGCCGCAGGCTCAATAGGCGGAAGGGGTCTTCGGGGGTGTCCACCATAGCCATACAGTTTCTGGAGAAGATATTTTGTCCCTGCAATCGACGCCTTGGCAATTGTAGCGTCTGCACGCCCAATGATGCCCTGCAGCCGCTGTGCCTCTGGAAGGATGGATGGATCAGCCTTGGAGGCCTCAGATAACTCGAATAGCTTCACGATAGCATACTTCACAACAAACACGAATTAGCAAAGAGACATTATGTGAGCAATTGGGCACGCACAGGGGCAACGTTTGCTAGACCAGTGATAGCACCATGGCCATTGGAATATGCGGATGGCAGAATGAAGTCAGTGAACCCGCCAAGGACAAGGAAAGGTGCGTTGATGTTTGTCCGAGGATGAAGTGACGAGAACGTCGCATCCGAGACCGTAGCTGCAATGCGGGTAAGTTTCCCAACGTCCCCACAGCTGAGTGACACGTTCAGCATACGCCTTGCATGCACTATTAATGAGGAACTCACGTGAGTTTGACACCGCAGATATTCGGACAATCGATGGCGAGCTCTGTGATAAGGTCCGAGTCTAAATTGATCCCTCCGCTGGCTCCAGGGTCTAAAAGAACCGTCAGGTACCTACTATTGAAATAGAGGAAAAAGAAGACACGGACAATTGTAGATCATGACAGGTATGGGGCTCTTAGAGCTGACTTCTTGCCAAAAGGCTTTCAATGCTTTCTTGTTCCCAGAAAGTGCACCCGCAAAATAACCACTGGCGATAGCAATGGCATAGTCTGCGCCGGCGGCAGCAGCTTCATTTGCTAGTTCTATCGTCTCGCGAGTGCTGCCAGCACCAATTCCAGTGATGACCGGTACATTCACTAACCCAGCACCATCAAGTGCCTTCCGTGCCGTCTTGATCAATGTCACCCGCTCTTCATGTGATAAATGGTGGGCTTCACCCATCGACCCGGATAACAACGGTCCAACTCCGGCAGTCGCGACACGGACGACATGGTTCTCAAAAGAGGGGATATCTGACTGACTGATTAGTATTGCTCTCGATGATTAGTTACTATCCCAATAATGAGGGCTACTGACCGAGATCTTCGGACTCGGGAAGGAAGAAGGATGGAATGGGCGCATAGATGCCAGCTTTCAAAGGGCGTATCGTGAATGTGTGATTACCATTGGTCAGGGTCATGATGAAGAGAGGTTCGTGAAAGAAAGAGACGCGGAGGACTCGAATTTCGTGTTGCGATGAGATTATAAGGAGGCGGCGGTCCCGGGTGATACGGCCCTGGGCGCTACCCCGCTCCCCCTTGCGGACCGTTGTTGGCAAATTTCAACTTGTCAATCAGGTCTTGGCGTCTGGTGGTCTCTTTGTCGGTAGTAAAGAATTGTAATAAATGATATTGTCCATGGGTTGAGGAGCCAAAGCAGCTGACCGGCGTTTCCGGGTCGGGCGGCCCGAGGCCGGACGCTGGAAGAACTCCTATAAATTAATCAAACATCCTCCGATGTAGCGCGGGGACTCGCGGGAATGATTTCACTACTCACGATTCTCGCGGAGAATTAACACCACCAAAAACATGCGCCATGAGCTTAGATGAAACCTGCACGCATCACGTTGACAAGAGAATGTAGATTTGCCATAACTTTAGGAAATAGCCTCATGCAAGGCTATGAGAAACTAGCTTAGCGAAATACATGACTCAGCTGCACAGACATTGAGACAAAAGCATCCTAGCGCGCTTTGCCTCGATCTCGGGAATTTACCGTGCCGGCAGTAATGACAAGTCACCTGGACACCCGCGAAACTAAGAGCTCGAGTGATCACACGACACATGACTGTATGTGATCCTCTATTCCACTGCCAAGCAAAATGCCAAGGATACACAACCTGCAGGTAAAAGCAGCCGTCAGAAGATGGTCATCAGTTCATAAGTATGGCGGGCACTGTTTTTGGGGTGATTTAAATGACGAAGGCCAACGACATATGTATACGTCAAGATTATCATCATGCCATCAAGGCGAATGAGCCTCGTTTGGCGTCGGCGGTCTTACAGCGCTGCATAGAAAACAACACTAGTACTCCCAGCAAAAAAAGGTAGACGACCCACGCCTCTGCATCAAGCGACGGTTTCAAAATTCCTGGGAGTGTCAAAACTGTGGCCTTGTGAGGTGATAACGACTGGGCACAAAACTACTCATTTAAACTGCAACAACCACTCTCGCATCCTGCCTGGTCCCTATCCGTTCGTCGGGTGTGCGGTGCCATAAATGCAGGAGAAGCTGCCTGCGTAGCAGATACTATGTTCATCAGTAGAAGAATTGCAGGGATAAATCAACTCTGAGGGGCGAACAGAGAATAGTGGAGCCAGAATGGAGTAACGATGGGAAGACGCACTCTGATATCAAGGAAACTTTTGAAGCTTGGGACCATCGACGATTTCCACGCAATCGATGACCTCTCGTTCCCATTGTGTCCAACCATCTTCATCTGCATCGCCCTCAGATTGGGCAGCTAGAGAAAATACGTCCCAAGGGATGCAGCTTGTGTCTTCGGAGTCGGTAACTGGTTCAAGCGCGAAACGGCCTTGTCGAGATCGAGTCAGAGTTACGACATGAGCAGCTGACCCAACAGCGTGACCAAGATCATGCACGATCGAGCGTACATATGTCCCTCCAGACACCTTCATACTGAGGACAAACGCTGTCGGAGACTCGTCACCCTCCGAAGACTCTAATTCATCTTTGATAGCTGGATTTTCCTCGACCCCTTCCAAGGCCTTTTCCATGGCTTTCTTCTCATCAGAAGTGAACTCCTTCTCTGGCCAACGAAATTTGTGATTACTTCCTTTCCATTCGAGAATTTCCAAGGAGTGCACAGTGACTTTTCTCTTCTCAATAGGGCGAGGCAGGGGAATGCCTTTCCGAGCATATTCGTACAGCGGTCTACCTTCCATCTTGAGTGCAGAAAAACTAGCAAGCTGGATATGAAAACAGGAAGGTGCAACGGAAGCGATGAGCTTACATTGGGGGCGCTTGGGATATCTCCCCTCTGAATTTGTTTAATGCAGACTCCACAGATTCTTTTGTAACATGTCTCCAGGGCGCAACGCGCACCCGTCTACCTTCACTATCGTAGGTATCAGTTTCGCATCCCAAAAGGGCTGTTGTCCGGTATTCCTATCGGCTCGGTGAAACCTGATATTAAAATCATTGATCATGGAGTGACGAAGTACCTTTACACAATCCAAGAACTCGTTGAGACGTTTGGTGCCTTTTCCGACGCCTACGACTGGAGAACAAGTATGAGATGATTCCAGGGTCTACGGCACCGGGAAGGTGACTATACCTAAAACACCATCAGCAAGAGGATCGAGAGTCCCTCCTTGTCCTATCTTCACTATATCTCGTGCCCGCTTCCCCCTAGTGGGTATTTTACCTTTACCGCGTTTGTCCAATTTATCTGCTTCTACGAACAAACGCGAGTTACCGACGAGTTGCTTGATGTCGTTGATGACAGACATTGAGGTTGGTCCAGAGGGTTTTGCGATAGCAAAAAGCCCAGATAGAGGAAGCTGCGGCAACGAAACTTTTGGCATCTCAAAGTAGAGTATCGCTACAAGACTGGTTGTGCAGTGGATGTTGTGCAAGTGCAACTTGAACTATGCAAAGGACTCCATTACATAACGTTTTGTAACTTTTGCTCAGCACCTGCCCGCTACTGCGCTCCTCAATCCGTCACATTCAAGCTAGAACGTGAACATTTGAACTGCAAGCAGTTCCGCTGGTGGCTGCCATCTAACTTTACATCGTGCAGTGGCTAATGTAATCGCACTGATGCATTCAGCGGCGCAATCCATCTGGAACATTATATAAAAGTAACTTGTATGTGATCCGTAGATTGTGAACTATATAATACGAAGTATCGTGAATGAATCTCAAACTAGACACCTATGTGAATAAAAACGATCAGCTGTTCAATTGGGATTTGCTTGCGCAATTTCTTTACCGCCTTGTGCAATGCTACCGCAGCGCGTGTGCAGTCCAGTCTCCCTGACTTGTCAAACATGTTCCCATAGAAAGCGGAAACAATCTGGCCTACGACTGTGTCGTCGACAGACCACATAGAACCTATCACACTGCGAAATCCGGAGAATTGCATTGCTGCAGCGAGATGGATTGCCTCGTCAGGGCTTGACACATGGCCTACAGTAGTGTGGCATGCCGATAAGAATGCAAACTCCGGGGTTTGCAAGTGAGGTCGTTGCAGGCGGATGATGTCCGTGATCGTTAGCAGCCCGTCATACATTGCGAACGAGGAGTCAAACGGCTTCTCTCGATCCGGCAATCCATGGCAGGCTAGGTGAAGCCATT
>LVVM01004394.1:46480-61295 GCA_001882365.1 Rhizopogon vesiculosus | reverse complement strand
TTGAAGAAATAAACTGGCAGAATAAACTAAGAATTGAGTGGGGCTAATACCCCAGGTTTCAGCGCCAGCATCAAACGTGCTCGATCTCCCATTAACAAGACTGATCATCAAATTCGTTATGATATCAATCCTGGAGTACTTAGCTTCCGGAGGTACAGAAGATGCAGCCAATAACGCGTATCAGTTAACTCTAATTATCTCTCGTGTCCATCCCCACTGACCGACAAACTGCACCCACTAGTCCAGCCCTGGCGTCGAAGGTCCAGCCGGAGATAGTAACCGACGCGTAGGAGCCCCTCCTCCTGGCGGCCCACCGCCCATCATCGTGGACAGCATAGCCCCGAACGGATTATCCGGCTGTGTGCGTGGTGGAGGAATTGCAAAGTACAGGGTTGCTATCTCCTGTAGCACCTAGATGGTTTTTTTTTGTGAATGCTGAGTTTTGTTGAGGCAAGTACTAATTATCTGACTCACCGCCCGAACTTCCTTGGTCGCTAGGGCACCACCTTTAGATTGGTATGTTCCGCAAAGCCTTACCCAACTCTCGCGTATCGCTTGATTCTTGTCTCTATTCGCGCGCTGACATGTCAAGACAGCGAGTTGACAGAAATTGAGCAAGGGCTCCTTCGTATGTGTTATCTCACTGGTAGGGGTAACAGGCAGGGGTGACGTTTGCAGTGGCGAACGTATGTTGGGGCGAGATGAAATAAGCTGGGAAATAAACTGGAAAATGAAGGTGCGAGCAGCGAGGATGTTGCCGTTTTGTAGATATCTGCGAGGAAGTGGTGTGAGTAGAAGCATGGAAAAACATGGTCTTGACTGACGGAAGTGTGCCTCGAAGGGCAAAGATCCCCGGAGCTCCGCCCGCTGCAGACCATTCTACCATCATGTCTGCTAGTAAACGCGCGCTATCTCTTTTGCCTGATGCAAGGAAGTGAGATTCTGCTATATTGAAGGCTCCATCTGCGCATCGTCAGCTAGTTATCCCGAGATGATCATATATGTACCTTTGTAGAGGAGCTCGCCAATATAGTGGTGCATATCCTGGTCACCAGCAGGACAATCTCCATGTTTCGCTGACCATCTAAACGCATTGCGGTTATCAGCACAGGTTCATGCAATCCGATGAGGACAGCTGTACGCGATAGATCTATCAATAATCGTCTTTCTCCAAGACCCAGATGATCCAGTCAGCGCGATGAGCTGCGTCAGTCTCCCTTCGCATACATATCTAATCAGTAACGTATTCCATTGCCCTACGCGGTGGATCAGGAGTACGCACCTCGAGACTCATCATTTACGACCTCGCCTTTGCTTTCATACACGTCTAGAAGAAACAACGTCAAATCCGTTCCACTGCCCTGCTGACCGACTTTCAGGAGCTCCCTCGCGCTCTGGAAGAGCACGTCGATGGCAGTGTCGTATTGCCCAGACTTGTTGTAACGCGAAGCGAAGGTACGCGCTTTCTGATGTGCTTCATAAGGCTGACCAGATGCAACAAGAGGAAGGATCGCGTTGAGGGCACGAGAAGATGGACTGGAGACTGCAGGCATCGTTAACGTCAGCGTTAGTGGGGAAGGGTGCTCGTATGCATTTGAGGTCGCAGTGTGTTCCTGATGGTACCAGGGGTCCCACTAGGGTTACTCCAATAATAGCGTACACCAAGAACGAGTAAGTACTATGGAATGCTATACGCCATCCATATGTCCCCAGTATTCTCGTCTCCTCCCACCCAATCCTTAAGCAACCGCGCAACACACGTTTTTGCAAACCACCCAACAAGGATTACCACTGTCGTAAAGACAGGATGACAGTCGAGCACGACTGCGAGAAGGAATCAGTCAGTGAACAATAGATTCAAGACAGGACAGACCTCGAAGTCCAAATCCAGTGGCCATCCCGCCCAAGACATTCCTGATGACCCACTCGCGATCTAGTTTGTCTTCGTCCCATATTTCCAGGGCGCGCGTGACAAAGGTGCTCCTGTAGTATGAAGGATCCCAACTGTACGGAGAACCTCCAGGCGTAGATGCGGATGGGCGCCATATAGTGAGCAAGAAGAGAAGGAAAAGCTTTGTGAGGGAGGAGTAGAATATTGTCAGAGGTATGAGCGACAACCTAAGCAATGAAATGAAGTATCAATCAAGACAGTGGTTATGACCCTTACTTGAACTGTTGTCGAACGCCAGATATTTCTGAAGGCAAGGTACGTCTCCGTGAACGAAAGTAATCCGACAGCATGAGTACAAAATACGATGCAAACATCACTCCTCCGTGAAATGCAACCGTTTCTGCACAGGCGGTCAGCATGAAACCCGAATGAAAATCACATGGGTGGCACCTATTAGGCATCCTACGATGATACGGAGGAAGACGATATTAGTCTCGACTGTCCACCGTGAAACGTCTGCAGATATCTGAGGATCTAATGACCATGAATACGCGACAACCTTTGGACGCATAACAAAGCTCACTGAGCTGAGCCCACCGGATAACTGAATTCGCCTCTCATAATGAGCCAGAGTGTGCAGTATAATCCGTTTCACGTACACGCATCGACGATGATAAGCCCGCAGGCAAGCTTCAAAATAAGCCACCATCTGTCCTACAAGTGTACTCAGTCACCGTATCATCTGTAGGAACCATCACTCACTTTATCCCTTCGTTGGTTGTTTCTAGCAGCCAGGCTTTGATCCTCCACCTCACTTTCCCCAGGATTGCTTTTGCTCTTCCTGAATGCCTTTCGCGGCTCCGTCCCTCTATTGTATATCAAATGCCTATAGACTTCTCTCTTCAGCAGGATGAGGTCCAAAAGTAGAGTGAGGGAGTCGTGTTCGACATAAGGATCTGCGAATTTGAGACATTTGCTCTGTCTCTCGCGTTAGGATGAAGCCAGAACAAGTGATGTGCGCACTAACGCATTGTTCGAGACGTAGATTGTACGCAGACTCGTACACCGTATAAAGATGGGATATGGGGTGTGTGCAAGTAATACAGATGGGCATGCTGGATCGGGGAAGTGACACGATTCTTGTCAGACCTCGCGAGACTGTGCCATAAGCCAAGCCGCAATTACGACTGAATAACGGTGTTTCGCTCTGACACCGAGACAATGCACAAAGTTTGGACGTTTGAAACGAAAAATCCAAGATGCTTGTTGTCCAAATATTAGATTGCCTTTTTGGGTCTTCCCCTGACTCAGATGTTGAGTTTATTGACATCGTCTTCTATACACCAGGTTTGATAAGAAGCAGAGGATCTGCATGCACTTCCCATGCGCTTTCAACAGGTCACAGCACACCACAGCTACCAAACGTAATCTTTGAACTTCCATGACCATCGAGTACAGCAGCACCGTGTGGTTGGTGAGTCCCCATATTCCCCATCGTCGGGAGCAAACATGTTCATCTTCTCGAAAGGCACCATTCCCGCCCACCCTGCTCAAAGACAAAATCCTCTGCCTGTGGGACAGAGGTGATGGATTGCGCTGCCACGATGTCCTCAAAGGCGACGCGCTACTCTTGCACCTCAGCAGCGTTCACGGGTGCCAAGGGCAGGACGACACCAAGCTGACTTGCTGGTGGGATGGCTGCGCACAACATATGAAGAAGCGTGCCATTGTCGCCCACATTCAGGACGTGCATCTCGGTGTGACATATCCTTGCCGGCGATGCGGTATCACTTATGGAGGCAAAAGCAGTTTTGAGCTGCATTTGCTCGGGTGCCCAGTCCTAAAGAAATGAGGTGGATGAAAGCTTACTCGTCATTGGATGATTGATATGAGTGGTGTTTGACTGGTTTCTTGAATGTGTTGGCTGCGAGGAGGTCTACGTACGCTTATTAGAACGAGTCTGGTGACAAGTCTTGCACATGAGTAACCTCGGTGCAAAGAAATAGAGATAGAGCAATATTAACCTTGTCGCCACCTTGCTTGTCTACCGAACTTTCGAGTGGCGTGATATTGATGTCGTGGGCTACGTGCAGCCCTATACGCCACTC
The DNA here is from genome assembly GCA_001882365.1 of Rhizopogon vesiculosus. NCBI lineage: Eukaryota > Fungi > Basidiomycota > Agaricomycetes > Boletales > Rhizopogonaceae > Rhizopogon > Rhizopogon vesiculosus. The sequence continues at coordinate 57,296 of LVVM01004394.1, read as the reverse complement.
ACTAGTCGCTGAAACAATCAAAAGATTAGGAACACAAAACTAAGTTACCCAGTCACTGGGCACTCGAGTCGAAAGAGTCAATAATCGATGTACAAGATGCTTCGTTACGCTTTAAACGTGACGATATAACCTTCCCTCAGTTGAGGTGGAAGGAAGGAACGGTCTCGCAGTTCAAACAAGCGACACACATGATAATCCATCCTCTCGTTGCTCGAATATATGGCATGTTACTAAATACACCACACACCATTTATGCAATAAAAGGGAACATCGCCTTCCTATCCTTCGGATACTCACTCCCAAACTCCTTCCTGTACGCACGATGCTTCTTAACAGCCCAGACGTACATCTGATATGTCGAAATGGCGAGGAAAACCCATGCTAATGCACAGACCAAACCTCAGGATAGACAAACGAAGAACAGAGAACGGCACGTACCGGCGTAGCTTCCAGTGAGCACCGTAATGACCAACCACCCCAGGAATTCAAAGAAGTAGTTCGGGACAGAGACGAGGTTGAAGCCATATCCTTGGGGAATAGCGCGTTTGCGGCTTCCTGCAGGTCTGAGGTTACGGAGTTGGATGTGAGTGACAAGATTAGAGATTTCGGAGAACTACAAGCAGGTAGACAGGCGCTCATTAGGTATTGCTACACATACAGAAATAGCAAGGCACGAACCAGCCAGATAGCAGCACCTGCGTGAATGTACAGAGGGTCATTGCGAACAGTGCCACGGATGTAGGGTGAGGTGGCACCGTAGACAGGACTGTAAATGGAATACGCCAGGGCAATGCCTTGTATGGAGTCAGCCTGATTTTGTGATCCCCAAGACGAAACATACCACTTCCAAGGTGATAATGAGCAGAGCTACCAAACACGCGTTAGCCCACCACACTGACATACATCATTAAAACGCGTACTTTTTGAAGATATTCATGAAGGGCATAGTTGCATGCGAGAAACGGTGCACGAACAGCGTCTCCAGCTCACGTTTGGCAAAGTGCAGCATGACAAACGCAAAGACATAGCTGATCGCCTGTGAGCACATAATCACTATCATAGAAGCCATGTTTGTACATACCGTTGAAGCATACTGTGCTGCACGGGGCCGCCATAGAATAACTCAGGGAAGTAATAAATGGCTGGGTGGATGATCAACGGGCCAGCCTAGAGATGATGTGTCAATAACTAACAACCACGAAATGCACAAGACGCTCACATATTCAACCAAGAACACGGTTTTCCAGCTGACTTGTGGACCAAGGTCCTTCACAGATAACTCCCCGCCTTCTACAACACCTGCATCCTTCAATGTAACGTCGTCAGCCAGAATATTCTTGGAATCCTTGAGGGTGATCTTTTGGCGGTCCTGATAGAACTTGGATATATCCGTAAGAGTCAGTCGAACAGTTTAGACAAGAAGGATTTACTTTGGGACACTTTTTTGTTATTGCACTTTTGACATCTGAGATAGTCGCGTCCTCGAGTTGCTTCCCTGGGAGCTCAACGACCATAGGAAGGCCACGAATTGGTTTCCCAGTGGCAGATACGTTCACGGTGACCATTGTGTATTAGGACCTCTACTACGATGCTAGAGGAAAGCGCCAAGTGCCGCGTTTAGACCAGGAAACACGTCTAAAATTGAAGCAGCGCCGGGAGTTTTTGAAGTTGTTGCCGAATAATTGCACGTGGTTGAAACCCCTTATTGATCAAGATGTCTGACGTCAAGAAACTAAAATCGCATACGGTAGTGATGATACTACATCCGAGATACATTGTACAAGTGTGATACGAGAGAGAGAAGGGGGTGGGGGACACTATTCGTGGGTATCAAATCTTCAGATCAGCGTCTTCGATAAACTCACTCTCCTCCTTCCGCGCAATGTCGCTCGAATCCGAGTCACGCATGCCGGCGTTTTCTGCTCTCCTCATTTCCTCCACAGGAGTAGATCTCCTGCCTCCAAGGAAGAAACGTCCCCCTGGTGCGTCCTCCAATGCCCTCACCATCATGTCCTTTTCAAACAGATACTTGATATCCTCCAATGCATACCCCCTCGTCTCGGGCAGGAAGAAGTACACCCATACTGTCATGATCATGCACAACGTGCCGAAGAGTAAAAACGTCCCGTACGTGATCTTCTCGAGCAACACCGGCGTTATGCGGGATATCGTGAACGAGAAGAGCCAGTTGACACCAACGGCGACAGTAAGCGTAGCCGTACGGAGATGATTGGGAGCGATTTCGCTGGCCACGGCCCAAGGGAGAGGTCCCCAGCCGACGCAGAAAAATATGGCATAGAAGTAGACAGCGATGATAGACACGTAACTTGCAGGAACGATAGTGCTCTGCGGGTGGATAGCACTGAAGCCACCAATCCAAAGCATCATCAGGCCTTGACCCAGCCCACCCACGAGGAGACACATTTTGCGGCCCCATGTTTCTGCGGCAAATGCTATCGTAAGACCAACTGCGATGACTTTCACTAAACCGTAAATCCCCGTCGCGAATAGGCCGGATGATGTGCCGGTAATACCAAGCGAGGCAAAGATCTGTGGACTGTAGTAGTTGATGGCATTTGTACCATTCCATTGCTGGAAGAATGTGACAATGGGAGGGATTAGACAGCGAATCGCAGTCGTGCGTGACTCTCCCATCATGCGGAACTGGGCAAGCAACGATATTTTCGTCCTGCCAAAGTAGTCCGCTTTGATCTCCTCAACCGTAAGAAGGACAGCTGGATCGTTGACGGATGTCCGAGAGACGTATGCGAGGGTTGCAGCTGCGTCGTCATAACGCTCCTTCTCGACCAACCAACGGGGAGACTCTGGTTGAGGAAGCATGAAGAGGACGAAGAGGACACCCGGGATCAGCTGAATTAAGAGTGGCATACGCCATTGCATGTCGGTAGAGGCCATATTGACGGAAGCGCTGTAGTTCACCCAAACTGGAGCAATTTACGTTAATACAAAGTTACTTTATCTGAACGCCTACTCACAGCTTAGCATCATCCCGATGTTATTAGAGAACTGGACGATGCAGGTACACCTGCCCCTAATGTGTCTGGGCATGCACTCGGATATATATGAGGGAGCCAAGGCGGACACCATACCCACACCGATGCCAGCGAAGAAACGGCTGAAATAGAAAACCCGAAGAGCGACAACCTGGCTGCTTCCCATGCCAACGATGGCCTGGACCAAGCTTCCGATGAGGTATACAATGCCAGAGGCAATGAGGCATCGTTTGCGCCCAAACCGACTAGAAACCAAACTAGTGCACATGACGCCGAAGCTGCAATTTTGTCAGATAATAAAGTTGGTTTATATTCATAAGCACGTACAAGCATCCCGCCTGCATAATGGAGACGATATTTCCATTAAAATTGGCTTTAGCAGATGCGGACATCTTGTCGATTCCGAAGGCCTGCTGGAAGGACTTGAGTGTTAAGACACCACCCATCAGTCCAATGTCCCAGCCGTAGAAAATGGAGCCCATAGATGCGGCCAAGGCAAGTGTGTAGGCATTGCGATAGCGTGAAATGTCCGCAAGTGCGTTTTTACAGCCCATGGTGGATATTAGGCGAGGCACAGAGCTCGAAAAAATCGATTCCGACTTTGGGTCATTTTATACCGCCCCAGAGTACCCCGCATCCCCAGGCATCCTCATTGTCGCCTGTCGAAAGCTGAAATTTACCGGATCATCGGGCCTGGTACCGACATTGATGCTCATTGATGCAACAGTAGTTAAAAAGGTACAGGACGAAATTCAGATCAGCAAGGGACCTAGGAGACAGTCCTCCGGATGACCGGCGCGTAAAACAAGTGAGACACAAAGTAGATCGCCAACGCAAAGTGAGCATCGAGGTCACGAGTGGCCTCGAGTGGCAGGGGCAAGCAGTACAAGGACCATTGGGCCTGGATGAATGTTGTCAACCTTCATCCAGGCCCGATGGTCCTTAGACTGCTTGTTGCGCAGTTGTCGACTCCGCGTTGACAGGTGTTGTGGGGACTCCATCTGGTCAACCGAAGTCAACCAACCGATCATTGGTATCACTACCGATGATCGGTCGCATCAATTGGAAATCTGACTGGAGTATGTAGATGGCAAATAATAATGACATCTATGACATCCGGAGAGCGTGGTAGAAAAACTCGACTAATCAGCGGCCCGGAGGCCCGAGGACCGGTGAATCAACCGGCAAACGAAAATTTAGGACGAATTGAGAAGTCTACTCTATCTTTTGAAATTTCGGCCCCAACAAGATGATCTTCAAATCTTACGTGCATAGAGCCTCGACCTCGAGAGTCTTTTTAGTTGAGCTTCCACAGGTTCTGCGAAAAAGTACGACGCTTTTCTCGTTGTGTTCTCGCAATACTTCAACGCTTCACATTTCACAGGATGCTTGTCCACATCTATACCTGTGTCAACCGTTGAGCTCGCCCATGACGAATACATACCCGCTGATGGAAATAGGTCACACAGACCACTCCTTATCTTACACGGGTTTTTGTGAGTCTCGCATCACCATCCATTGCTATCTCATGAGGTCATATGCGGATAGCGGTTCGAAGCGTAACTGGCAGTCACTCTCCAAGGCATTCATGCGTGACCTCGGAAAACCCGTTTATAGCCTCGTCAGTGAAGAATCATAGTCTATCTACTTACTATATCATGACGGACGGACTTGAAGGATTTGCGGAACCATGGGTCTTCGCCGCATATCGGTCCGATGTCGTATATTCACATGGCGGCGGACATTCTCGACTTCTGTCAGAAGCACTCGTTGCGCGAAATATCGCTTATGGGACATTCTATGTGCGCTTTCTTCTACTAGTTTTGCGTCGAACCGCTCATTCTATGGAAGGGGCGGGAAGGTCGCAATGACCCTTGCACTCCATCTCGAACTACCCTCGAACTTGCTCACAGACCTTATAGTATCTGACATTGCTCCTGTCAGGGCCAAAGTCTCAGAGGATACCGTGCAACACATACGTGGCATGGAACGAATAGAGGCCGGCAATATCTACACGAGGAAAGAGGCGGATGAAATACTGGCTGAACATGAGAAGGTGCCTTTGACCACACTCGTATCTTCCTGATAAGTATAACCCCTCTAGGATCCGAACGTCCGAGCATTTCTACTCACGAACCTTGAGATCAAGAAGGGGACTCCTGTAAAATTCAAGATTCCTGTTAACGTTTTGAAAGAAGGTCGACCAGAGATCGAGTCTTTCCCTTACGCGCCTGGGGAGCGATCCTGGGATGGACATGCCTTGTTTGTCAAGGGAAAGAAGAGCAAGTTCGTGCAAATTGTACAGGATGATCTATTCCGGAGGCTGACCGCTTTGGCAGATTTATTAATCACCACAATATCTCTTTAATCGATCAATTTTTCCCACAGAACCAGTTGCAAGAGCTTGATACTGGACATTGGGGTAAGTGGAACTTCGTCTGTCAGTCATGAATGATGTCATAGATGAAGCTTTCGATTTATCCAGTGCATGCTGAGCTGTAAGTTACTCTCGAGCACTACTCTTTCCGTCATTAATTTTCCTCGACCTCGGAGACCAAATGAATACAGGAAACTCATCGTAGATTTCATCCTCCATTAGACATACGGAGAAGATACCAATCGCATTCGTGTATGAGTTCTAATATATGACTTGTACAAAGTGGAAAATATAACTTTAAACTCTGGTTGACCCAGTACTACTCCCGCTCGCTCCAGGGCTATGCAAAGTCTTGTCTACATCAATTGGTGCAGTAGTACGTCTTGGCGAGTCATCCACGTGCTGGGACGCCTGTGTAGGATTCAATTCTCGATAATCCATCCTGCAATGTGCGTCAGCGGATTATGACGAGCAGGTTCAATGTATCTACCATCTCAGCAAAGCATGGAAAGCAGCTGCTAACAGAGAACCGAGCCCAGGGCCGACCCAATACTACAAGGAGGTGAAGCTCAGGTGTGCACCCGTAAAGAGTTTATTTTGCTTACCACCCACTGGCTAGAGTAAGGAAACCCAGTGACGACAGCTGGCCCAAATGAACGTGCGGTATTCATAGATCCACCCGTGTAAGAGATAGCCCATCTGCGGGGCGAAATAGCATTTCAGCGATTGATATACAGCAAGGTAGGTGACCTTACAAATGCCCAACGAACAGTGTCAGTCCAATTCCAATCTGATATGCGACATTTAGCGCTATTCATAGAGACGTGCTAATTATCCTCACCGGTGCAAACGGAGTGACGACTGATTTTTCAGCGGCTAGCATCAGGACGGCTAACACCAGCGCCGCTGTGATGAACATTTCAATGAAAACAGCTTGAGCTTTATTGACACCATTTTGTGGGAACGAGCTACAGCGAGGCGTAGCTCTCATTAGGATTGAAGAAAAGAGGTCGCAAGCTGCTTACTTGCACAACAACGGCCCAGGGGTCAACGCAAGTAGCAACGCCGACGCAGCAATAGATCCAACGAGCTGTGCGATACAGAACAACACAAACCTCACGGGGGTCACCACCCCGGCCAGAAACAGTGCGAGCGTGATGTTGGGGTTGAAGAGGCCACCAGTAATCCTGTAGAACAGCCAAGCTGACACCAGGAGGCTGAGCCCCATGGATGTTGCGGCGTATAGCGAAAATTCGACGGTGCTGCCACTGACTGCCATATCGGCGTGAGCTGCCTGAATACCGCCCAGTCCTAAGAGTAAAAAGAACGTTGTCCCAACGAACTCGAGCACAGCAGCCTTGCAATCTAGTTTGAAGGTACTGAATAAGACACGGGTAGAATACGGGGAGGGTGCATTGGCTATCGAAGTCATGGTGTGCGCGATGAAAGCTTGACAACGGGTGCAACTACTTCACTTACACCCCTTAGCGCGTGACGTCACTCGCTAGCATCACATTTCATCAATCGCAACATACATCAGCCATCCCCTCTCTGCAAGATAGACGAATGCTGTTTTTACTCCCACCTGTGTTCCCTAGTCGGTGAAATCGAATACTGCTTGAGTGAAACTTGAATTGTTCCGGTCTGATTTGTAAAGTGCTCCAAATTACCATCCTCATGAGGCTCTCGGCGCCCTCACTGGTATCCACGGCGGGTCTAGATGACAGCGCGCAGAAATAATATTCTATCCCAAATAAATTAACTTCTCATACACCGTAAAATGAACACACCCTAGAGGATGACCTGGAACCGCGACAGAAGCACTTAAGCCTACCTCAGGCTAACTTTTTTAAGACAGTTTCAACCCCCTTCGCATGAATGCAGCCAAGACTCAGAAGCTCGTTGGTCGCATCAACTGAGTAGTCTCTCGTAGGCAGACCCAATAGAAAGAAGATCATCTGGATGTCACGGTGGACACTAGAGGTGGTGCCAGATTTAATCGATCACAACTCGGCAGCCGGCGTTTCCGAGGTTGTGTACTAGTACGTAACTGTGGCAGTGTTAGAACTCTGCCCTATATTAAGTACACGGAGAAGATATTATTCGTATACATGTATGAGCTCGTATATTTTACTTGTACAAAGTTGATGTTGGGTTGACGGCAACTCTAAACATTGCTTGACTCGGCACTACTCCCGCTCGCTCTAGGGTCACCCAAAGCCTTGCCTACATTAATCGGTGCATTGGCAAGTGCTGGCGAGTCATCCACTCGCGTGGACGCCTGTGTAGATTTCAAATCTGGATAATCCATCCTGCAATGCGTGTCAGCGAATTTGACGAGCAGTTTGATTTTATCTACCATTTGAGTACAACATAGAAAACAACTGCCAGCAGAGAACCGAGGCAAGGACCGACCCAATACTACAAGAAGGAGAAGCTCAGGTGTGCACCCCGTAAAGAGTCTATTTGCTTACCACCCATTGGCTAGAGTAAGGAAACCCAGTGACGACAGCTGGTCCAAATGAGCGTGCGGTATTCATGGATGCACCCGTGTAAGAGACAGCCCATCTGTGGGACGAAAAAACATTTCAACGATTGATACATGGCGAGGTATGTGGCCTTACAAATGCCCAACGAATAGTGTCAGTCCAATGCCGATCTGGTATGCGACGTTCAGCGTTATTCATAGAGACATACTAATCATCCTCACCGGTGCAAACGGAGTAACGAGTGATTTCTCAGCGGCTAGCATCAGAACGGCTAACACCAGCGCCGCTGTGATGAACATTTCAATGAAAACAGCTTGAAATTTATTGACACCACTTTGTGGGAATGAGCTACTCGCCATAGCTCTCGTCAGGATTGAAGAAGAAAGGTCGCAAGCTGCTTACTTGCACAACAGCGGCCCAGGGGTCAGCGCAAGTACCAGCGCCGACGCAACGATAGATCCAGCCAGCTGTGCGATACAGAACAGCACAAACTTTACGGGTTCCACCACCCCAACCAGAAATAGTGCAAGCGTGATGTTAGGGTTGAAGAGACCACCAGTGACCCTGTAGAACAGCCAAACTGTCACCAGAAGGCTAAACCCCATGGATGTCGCGACGTATAGCGAATATATAACGGTGTTGCCACTGACCGCGGCATCGGAGTTGGCCGCCTGAATACCACCCAGTCCTAGGAGTAAAAAGAACGTTGTCCCAACGAACTCGAACACAGCAGCCTTGCAATCGTTTGTGAAGGTACCGAACAAGCCGGGGATAGAGTAACGAGAAGGTTCCTTATCTGTTGAAGTCATGGTGTGCACAATGAGGCTTGACGATGGATGCGACTCCTTCACTTATACCCTCTAGCGCGTGGCGTCACTCGTTAACGGCACATTATAGCATCAGCCATCCTCTTTGCAAGATAGGTGACCTTTGCGTTTGTTTCTACCTGTGTTCACTTGTAGGTGAAACCGAGTACTGCTGCCAGTGAATGAAACTTGATGGAATGGCTCCAGTCTGATTTTGTGAAGTGCTCCAAATTATCATCGTCATGTTGTCCTCATGTGGTGCTCTACGCCATCGTTGGTATCCACGGCGCGTCTGGATGACAGCGCGTAGAAATCTTATTCTATGCCAAATAAATTAACTTCGTGTACACGTAAAATCAACACACCTCCTAGGACCTAGAAGATTACCTGGAACCAAGAGAGAAGAAAAGCCCAACTAGCCCTTTTGAGGCGGCTTCAACCTCTTCAGATGAATGCAGCCGAGCAAGCCTTGGAACTTCCTTGCTCATCTACGTGAAGCAGCGGTATGGAATAGATCCAGTCTGATTTTGTGAAGTGCTCCAAATTACCATCGTCATGTTGTCCTTACGTGGTGCTCTGTGCCCTCGTTGGTACCCACGGCACGTCTGGATGACTAGCGCGCAGAAATCTTATTCTATGCCAAATAAATCAACTTCTTGTACACGTAAAATGAACACACCTCCTACATAGGACCTAGAGGACCGAGAGAGAAGAAAAGCCCAACTAGCCTTCAATTGAGGCGGTTTCAACCTCTTCAGATGAATGCAGCCAAGTAAGCCTTAGAACTTCCTTGATCATCATCTACGTGAGGCAGCGGTCAAGTCTCCCGTAGAATCGGAAGACAATCGTTCTAAATCTAGATGTGGAGTTTGGTGGACCAATCAATCACGCTTGGTCAGCCGGGGAATGGACTCTGGGGGCGTGTCTGGTCCCAGACGGACCCAGACATTTCCCCTGGAGTAAGCCTCAGGCTATGATCGCTGCATGAACTTAATTAACTTACTTTCTCCACTCTGGAGTCCCAGACGTCAACATCTCTTATTCGCTTCCATCTCCGGGCTATGATCGCTGCATGAGCATATGTAATTAACGTACTTTCTCCACTATGGAGTCCCGGACTGAGTTAACATCTCTTTTTCGCTTCCATCTCCAGGCTATGATCGCTACATGAGCTTATGTAATTAATGTACTTTCTCCACTGGAGTCCCACTGCCCAGGCGTCAAAACTCAGATCTCTTTTTCGCTTCCGTCCCCGAACTTGATCGCCCCTATTATTCCAGTACTCCAAACGCTAAGCTGACACATTATCTCATTTGAAATATATTTTGTGTACTTGTGATACGCCCCTGTCAGTCAGTGAAACATTTTGCTCCACAATGTCAAACTCAAATTAGTCCTTGAAACTTTTAGCTCGCTTCAAGTTTATGATAGACTCTGTGAGTTTACTGTCCAACATCCATAGCAGTACTTGCGTTATAGTGGTGCTGATTTGCAACTTCGACCTTTGTCTACAATGATTATTCTCGCGATGAAGGACGGAAGAGGTCGCAAGTTATGCTTTCACGAATGGGGAATTCAGTGACTGGTTCGAAGTAGGGTTTCTTTGACTCACACCTACTAGTATGCCATCATTTAGCCTCAGGGAGGAAGTCATGATGGCCTCTAGGAGGTTTATTCGTAGGCTGAGAGCTCTTTCGAAACTTTTTTTTATAGTTCAAATCTATAAAATGTGGGTTCCTGAACCCCTTTTCCCTTTTCCGTGAGATAACCAGAGAATACTGCACATTTCTGTCTGGACTCTGTATTCCTACGATAGGCTCCCCAAAGAGTCGAGCCTCTGGGTCCACAAGCACCTGTATGTGGTGGCTGGGGTAATGCGCTGTACTACTCGGATATGCGTTTGTAGGAATTAAATCTGCAGATCAGCGACTCCACTATGCTCATGTCTCTCCTCATCCCCCTTCTCCGTAATCTCACTCAAATCATGCATATCTGCTGCTCTCCTCATTTCCTCGACCGACATCGCTCGCCTGCCTCCAAGAAATACACGCCCTCCAGGCGCATCCTCCAAAGATCTCACCATCACGTCCTTTTCAAATAGATACTTGATATCCTCCAACGCATACCCCT